>JAXCEF010000124.1:0-130581 GCA_037178605.1 Colletotrichum euphorbiae
GGGGGGGGGGGGCGGAGGAAAAGGCGGTGTTCAGCGTCCCTGGGAGGGAGGTTTTTGGTTTTGATTCGAAGGGGCGATGCTGAAAGAAAAAAAAAAGTTTCATGTCATTGACTTTCGAGGCGCGAGCAGGTTATTTCCATTTGATCATCACTCGGCCGTACACGTGTACTGCGGTACTTGGGATTCGGCCCGCGATACTTTCTTCTTTACTTTTGGCTCGTGTATCATCCGGTAGCTCCCCCGTACCGCTGGAGGTTGAAAGTTGATCCGAAACTTCACTCGATACCTTACCCCTGCCCGATGCGATATGCGCCTGTTCGAAGCAGCGTTATTGGCCCCAAAGCCGCGGCGCTTCACAGCCAAGAAAACCAAAAGCTTTGCCCTTCCTCCCGATGCGAATCACATTCCACGGCCGACCTCCACGTCGTTTCTACACTACCCGCCGGGCGCGGTGGACTGGGGCTTCCCAAGGAGACCGGGGTGCAGCCATCACCGGATTGTGTGTCATGGTTCGTTGCTCGTTGCTTCAACCCTGCGAGCCTGCGAGAAGCGGGTGTCACGCACCTGCACCGGAGCTTGTCGTCGCTGCTTTCCTGCCGTCTGCTTCATCAATCTCTCCGCGTATTCCCGGGGGGGGGTTTTGGAAGCAGACGGAAGGCGTCTATGGTTTATGCCAGGATTGTTGACCATGTGCAAACCACGGCATCACTGATTTTTAGCGAGAGTGAGAGTGGCACAGCGGCAGGGAGCTACCCAGTCCTGCCATGCGGCCCTGTAGAACTTTTCTTTTCACGATTCTGCATGTCCTGCAATGTAAGTGTAAACACCGCGGCATGCTTACAGAGCGTGAAGCCACGTCGGTGTTCGGTCCGTACCCCGCTGTTTTCGCATATTCACGGTTTCACGCTTTTGATCGGCGTAGCCGTCGACGGTGGCACGATACGACCAGCTTACGTAGACGGTAGTACGGCAATTGGTGACCCAAGGCGGCGTCTGTGTATCCGCATCTGCCAGATGACCCAGGTGACAAGTCGGTTCCTGGACTTCCCTACAGCGTCTGGTTCTCTCTTCCTAGCCTAGCCGAGCCTACCATGTATTACCATGTGCGGCGTGCCAGCGTGCGGGTGCCCGCGTGCCAGCCTGAACCCCCAACTATCAGCCGGAACCCCAAATCCCATCCTCATCCTGACCAGGACCCCAGCATCGTCGTGTTCGAATTTCCGAGTGGCTTGCCAAACCACGTGGCCGTCTCCACCATATACCGAGGCAAGAAGGGTCAGTGATTTGTACTGTGCAATAGCAGACTGCCACCGGTTGTGTGCTGAGAATTTTGCCTCGGGCTTGGCTGTACAGTAATTTCGTTCAAAGCTCACGACGAGTCTTGAGTGGCATAATATGATGCTTGGTCTGTGCATGTCTGCAGATCGACGAGAAGCGCCCGCTCGATGGTGAAGTGCTGCGCTGCGCGCTTATCAACAGATTTGATGAGCGGACAGGGTTTCGCATCGACAGGACGAACTGGTAGACGCCGGGCAGTGTCTGCAAGGGGGGATAAAAAAAAACCGAATCCGAGGGGCTTAGCTCCGGCTCGCCCATTTGACGCGCAGGAACCCTCTCTGAACTGCATGCAGGTCTGGTGCCGAATTGCGCTCTCAATTTGGCGCATCAGCATCATCATCATCATCAGCACTCCGACAACCTCCTACCAGCCACGGCCCACAACGTCAAGTTGAGCCAGTGATGGAGGGCCGCGCGGTTCGCGTGAATTGCAGTCATGCATTGCTTGCAGAGGTTTGGGGCTTTCCAAAAGGTCTGTCAAGCTGACAGTCGTTTTCCAAGCTTAAGCAAGGCAGTCCACACGGTCGAGTTGTTCTCGAACAAGTCGCAAATTCGAGAAAGAAAGAAAAGATGGCTTGAAACAAGCCTTCCCGAACACGTGTTACTGCAGGATGACGGAGGTCATCCCGGGTCCAGCTTGACACTGCGGCAATAGAGAAAGAAGAAATCATTGGACACATGTACTGTGGTAAGTAAGAAGAATCCTCTTGAGATATCCACGTGGGAAAGACTGGGGAGAGGCCAGGGGTCCGACCAACGGATAACGTCGTGAAGACATGGACGCCCACCTATTCAACGTCCTGCCTTTCAGGAAACCCGACATGCAAGGTGCTTAAAAAAACAATGTTAGTCGGTGGAAGGCCGAGATACCTACGCACAAGGTATTCCTAGTACTTAGTAACCTTGAAATAAATAAAAAACAGGGTCTTAAATCCACGCCAAAAAGTAAATAAAAACTTAGCAGTAGTTACTAACTGCTATAATCAATTTAAATAAAACCTTAAACTAGAAGACTTAGAGTAAACTATAAGATATTATAGATTTTAGTAACTAATATAAGATTATAAAATAAATCTCTAAAATAATCTATTTAAGTATAGCTTTAAAATTATAAGTATCTCTAATTAATTTAAATCTAAGCTATTAAATATCTGAAGAAAACTCTCTGTACTTTATTAATACTTTTTCTATAATATATTACTCCAAGTACTAAATGAACTACTAGTTTGAGAGCTACTCTCTAAATAAGGCTACTTTATTTCAAAAGAAGATATAGTTCTATATCCTTATAATAAAAGTTATAAGATAGAGGAGAAGCTTGAAAAAAAATAAAGGTATAAGTATAATATAGCTAATATCCAAGGCTATAGCTAAAATTAAATAGCTATATAATAAGTAGTATACCAAATTTCTTAAGGCGCCAAAGAAGCAGATCAGAGACTAGGGGAGGGGGGATGGGGCGAAATAGGGTGCTGGATTATCAGGGGCAAGGACATGTATTCCTAGTACATTCTACACGTACCTCACCGCTCGTTCAAGTTGACATGTTGTGGAGCGTCCCGCAAGTGTCCCAACCCTTTTCTGGAAAAGAGATCACTGGGCTGGAAATTTCTTACCGTCAGCTGCTGTGATGTGAGCTCAGCAATCTTAGCATCAACGACTTGGCCGCCGCAGTTTCAAGAATTTGGCGTTTGCTGACTCGCACGCCAATATCCCCCTACTTTTGAGATGGGGGCCAGCGCTGAAATATCGTTTGTCGTTAGATGAGATCAATGGCGCACCAGCTCGCTGATCAAGCCCATGATCTCATCGTTCTAGAAGGTCAGCCTAGTGTCCTGCCAGGTTGGTCGCATGCACAGCCTCACAAGCATCAGCCCCTACTGAAGCAGTCGTCGTCCCCGCCAACGATGAGCCAATGTCTTTGATTCGCATAATTTCAGCTCAAAAAGATGGATCAGCCGTCTCAGATCAGTTGAAACAGTCCAAGAGACACGTGTTGAGAGACCGCCAAGATTCCCACCGCATTCCACAATATCTCTGCTGATTATCGTGTTTCCTGGTTTGTAAATGAAGGCGATCACTCGCGATGTACTCGTTTGAGCCTCTTGTGCCTTCTGCCGACAGCCAGTAATGAAACTCTCTCCACGACAAGCCTCGGGAGTTTTTAGACCTGATCCGGCGGAGACTGGTTCGTATCGAATCGCTATGCGGTTGCAATGCGGTCCGCGAGCCACGGCCAACGTGTCATGGCAATGTATTTCCTGGTAGAATTGGGCTTTCGGCTTTCGGCTTTCACCCCAATTTGGCGATGTTCGAGATGTGGCAGCGCTTTGTACTGGGCATATCCCAGATGATCAAAGCAAGCCGGAAGTAGGAAGTCGCAAGCGCAGTGATGGAGTCGTAAATCAAACGGCTTAGCACGGCATCCTTGACAGACCAGTGGTCAGAGCTGGTCCTGCGTAGTCTGAACTTCTTCGCTTTTTCGGATGCCCGCGGAATTTCGTTCCATCTGTTTCGACTCGGACAGCTCGTAGAGTTCGTTTGTGCCAGGAATGCCGAGCATTCGCTGACCTATCACCAGCGAAACGTCAGACGTTTGAAACCGAGGCGGGTAAGGTCAGGTAGGCTGGCTGGCTGGACAAATCTTGGAGAGCTCATCTCATCCGCTGCCGGGAATAGACTAGCATTTGAGATGTGATTACTTCGTCTTGCATTCGCTCTTTTCGTCCCCTATTTCATCCATGCTTCCCGAGGCCGGCATCATGCGACGCAATTTAGGCCAGCCCGCCTGGTTCAGAAGCGCAGGGGAGCCTGGGGTGTCCCTCAATGAAGCTAGGCGGCGCAGAGCTCCATCAACTCCATTGTCGCAGAATCGCAGCAGGCGGCGATATCTGTCTCTAGCGTCGCAAAGCACCTCAGTATCCCCTGAATTGAGGTCCATCTGCTACCGTCCGTTGTGCCTATACTTTGAAAGCAGCGGTTCGCGGACATGAAACATGGCACGAGGTACTACGTTGTGCGTGCGCATGTCTGAAGAGAGCTCGCGTCAGCCTGAGCCTACGATGACGCCAAGTACTGATGTGGCTTGTCTGTTAGCGCATGAAACGTGATTGATCATGGCATCAGTTTTTACCTCGTCAGATGACGCCGATAAACGGGCGATGAGCGTCCATCCACCAACGCCGAAATAACAGACTTGCATGGCCTGTAGACGGGGGATATAGCGGGCTGAGGCTTATTGGGCGTAGGACTTGTAGCGAGTTTGGACTCTGGTGAGGTGCAGAGCTCCACGTTCAACGTTGTCTGCGCACACTCGTTCGGCGTGAAGCTGTAACCTTGGCAATTTCTGTAGTACTGTGAGAGGCTAGGCTGGTGAGCGGGCTGGCGGTACTCGTAGACTAGCGCTTCAGGCGATCGTTCGTTAGGCAGTCGAGTCGCGATCCTGGCTGGTAACGGCGTTCAAGTGGACGTTTTGGAGGGCGCGCGAAAAGGCTCTTGTTGCTAAGGGGGTAAGGATCGGCATGCAGGGCACAGGGACCGAGAGCAAGTGCCAAGAAGTGCGGAAATAACGCGCCACGGCCCACGAACGGGCGGGCCATCCATGATCCAGGAGGTCCTCAGTCATCACGGTGACTCCGAAATCGATCTCAAGCGCGTGGTTACCTTGGCTCACACCCGTCGAGCCAAGCATGACAGCGAGGGTTGAAGTTACAGTACGAAGGCAGAGGGTTTCAGCGTTGTTCTCTAGGATTCGGTGGAAGATGGCGAGGCAAGGTGGTAGCCGATGTGGTTGTTTCGCCGGATTTTCAGATAAAAGAGAGGCGAGCCGAGGTAAGGTAGACAGTATTTGCGTGTTTGTACACCGTACCCGTGCACGACGATAGTCTCGAGTGGACGGACGGCAAAGGGGATTCTGTTTCCTTGTTGTAATGCCGAGAGCATTGCCGACGTTGTCGGGATTCTCAGCGAATCTGCACTTTCGCTTCATTGATCTGGCTCTTTTCGATTGTCGTCGTCTTGTTTCAGGCTTTTGCAATTGCCGTCGGAAGGAAGGCCGGCGTGGCTGACGTGTGGGCGAATGGGAACTGAGTGGCGGCCAAGCAAAAACCTTCTGACTCCGATCCTCTCTGGCAGACCTGGTTGGACGGTGGATATGTGTTGCGACCCTAGCTGCCTCGCACCCGCACCAGGGGCATGGTGGTTAAAGCCGATTCCGACGCGTGAGAACGGACACTCTGGACAGGCGCCGGAGGCATAGGAACAGGAACCGCAGTATCGTACAGTGCCGCGGTAAGAGGGCGCGTGGTCGACACTGTCGGCTCGCTTGCCGAATTGATGTACAGATTGATAGGAAAGTAGGGCACGTTCAACGAGCAAGTTCGAATCGACTTTGCAGTGGAATGATGCGGTTGATCTGTGTCGAATAGCCTGAGGTGCACGTCGATGACGGTCTGTCAGCGACGACGTCGCCAGATGCATCTGCAGTCGGCGGGCGGCGGGCGGCGGGCGGCTGGCAGCTGAGCGACAAATGGCGAGCAGGATCATAGCGATGGCCATAGCAAATAATTCGGCGTGAGGTAAGCAGCAGCAGCAGCGGCAGCAGCAGCACCACCCATATTCCGCACAGCCGACTACAACTGCGACAACGAAGGTAAGAGGATACCAAGAAGTAAAAGAATGGGGTGGGAAATGAGGAAGAGGAAGGACGGGGACAGGGGTCGAACTGCGTGGCAGCAACGTGACGCCGCCAAAGTAGGCGTGGGTCCGTTCGGATCCACTGCGTGGCTTGCAGGGAAGCTGCGGCCCCAAAACAGGCTGGGTGGGAGGAATCCCTGAGGCCACGCGCCCATCTATCGGCCGTGGTGAGACTTCCAGGAGGTATTAGGTTCCTCACCTACGAGCCCGGTCATTGCGACTATAGAGTTATAGTAGTGCAGCTAGACCTCTAGGCCTATCTGGGTATTTAAAAAGCATCGCCGCGGAATAATAATTATACTAGCGGCGTTTTCTCAAGCTAAAGTATTCTAATATAGTTTCTAAATATTTATAATAATTAGTTATATATCTCTTCTACTCTATAATTTACTTGATTAAGCTATCTAAATTAAATATAATCAGTATCTAACTCTAGCTAACCCTTAAATACTGGCAGGGGCAAAGTTATATATTTAATAGAAATTTAGGAGATATATGATATTTCTAAATACTTTCCATTTAATATTATAATATAAAGTAGTTTTATAACAATGATGATATACTAAACCAAATAGTATTTAATAAATAACGTATATTTGAGATATATTTTAAAGGAAGATATTTAAATAGTAAAAGCTATATATATCATATTTAATAAGCCAGAACGCTTATTTAAATAAACCTAAGTAGATATACAAAAAGATACTCTGTATTATAATTATAATATTAAACTCAATATCTATGTTATACTTCTCAAGATTAGCACGGTTCCTGCAGGGCTTCCTGAATAGCGAAGCCCCGCAGGTACTACGCTAACCTCTAAGACCGTCGGATAGATGTACAGTCGCAATAACCGGACTCCCACCGCCTTGCTATTTTCTCCCCGCATCGTACCTCATCATCTCCAATCCATCCAAGGCCTGACAAACTTCATTGGTCGAGATGACTGGGTACCTGCCTGAAGTACCCATCAACACATGGAAGCCATGAGATGGAGCCACCCGATGCTGTGCTTTGTACGCCTTACTTCAGTACCTTACCTTATGTCACTTCTCCCGGCCGTACATACTGCGGGCCTGCGGCAAACCGTGAGCCAATAAAGGCACGTATTCCACCTTTCTGGTAGAGCATGAGGGAAGACCCCTCATCCACTTTACTATGGTACTTCAGTGCCCTCACCACCCAAGGATATCTGGTCCATCACGGTGAACGTCGTCAGCGGCTTTTCGTTCGCTCCTCTTCTTCATCTCCCCCATTGCCCTGGCCCTTCGCGAACCAAGTGGACAACGTGATCATCACCGCCTTTTGAACCCTTGCCGCCGTTGTGGAAACACCCGCCCATCGGTTTCGCTCTGCAACGTGGCTGAAGTTTGATTTCTTCGATAAGCAACTCAGTTTCCCGTCATTTGCACTGGACCTTCGTCCACGGCGTACTCTAACCTCAGTGATCAGTCATCGCTCTACGCTCCCTTTCACTACAAATTTACCCAACAACCCCAACCCCACACTATCTCACCTTGCGACGGACGGACCCCACGTTTTGCTCTTCTGCAGCGTCGCCGTCACCACCAACCAACCAAAGTATTGACTATGTCGTTGGTTCTTTGAAGCTTCAGGGCGAGTTGCTTCTGCTGCTGCGTCTGGCCCGCGTTGGTGCTTCGGCACGGTTCCTCAACTTCGGTGTTCCTTTCTCGCCAACAGGGTGGGAGCAACAGAGCTGGAAGGCCGATATCAGATGGCTATGTAGAGTCTCGAGCTATTCTTATTTGTACCCCTTCCGCAGCGCGGGATGAGTACTTGGCATTTGCTCTCACTGCATAGGACAACACCCACAGCAGACCTAAGGCATCCTCTACAACTCGAATCGAGTTCCCTGCCTTGTTGCACTGGGCAGCATTCGACTGCATTGTATTCAAACATCCTTGAATCCATCTCAATGCACGCTTCCGACTTTCAGCAAAGCCCGAGGAGACTTAGCCGGCCTCTGGCATCAGTAAAGGCATCTGGAGCCGCCTGCACGAATGCAACTGGAAAGCAGATGGCCTGTTTAACCAATGACGATCGGTCTACTCGAATACTTTAGCCCGAGTCTGCAAGCACAGGTGTGCTACCCTACCTTAGTGCCTTATCCGCAAAGAATGCAACAAGGCCGACCCGAAAGTGCCCGTTACGCTTTTTTGGTCACAAGAGTTGCTTGCTGCAGGAGTCTCTGAGCAGCATATCAGCCCCTCTTGATCTGGCCATGGCCAGGCCACATGGGTGTAACCATTGAAAAACTCCTTTCAACTGGCAACCATTTCCGGAGGAGCAGTTAACCTCACGTGCCCTATCGCGGTGTTACCGGCGGCTACGTTGTCACAACTACTGAGCCCGAGACGATCATGAGATAGACCGAAAACGTCGTGTATGGAAGCCGTCTCGTGCGAAACGCCTGTGGTGACATTCCCTGATCATAGAGCATCTGCTCGCTGTTTGTTGGGCGCGCATGACGAGGGTACATTGCCTGACATGCAGCCAAAGGCGATGACATGTCAGATGTTCTGCCCACAGCATCCGATGGAACGGCGCCCAGCCGTGGACGAAACCTCTTCTACTCCAAGTGCAACGGCGACGGAAAGGGCCAACATCGTCCAGAGGTTGCGGTTGTGAGGTATGGTTTTGATCATCTTGCAGTCAGCACTGCTCAGACCAAACAAGCCCGAGGACGGCGATTAGACACGGTCTGGCCATGGCCATGTCATCCACTCGGTGATGGGGATCGGGACACGGAGTGAAAGAACAAAACCAGAGAAACCTCAATGATGCCTAACCTGACCTTTGAGATCGCAGTCGGGCATGTTGTCTTTGAATGAGAAAACCAACCAGTCTGACCAAAGTGCCAGCAAGCGTAAGCCCTACCGGACAAACCGCCGAATATTGCTTGCGGGAGCGAACCGGTGGGCAGATGTATCGAGCCTACTTTGTTTGCTTGCCTTCATAATTGCTGATGAATGAATGGTATTACCACGGCAGCTCGGGACTAGTAGCAATCCTCCACTCCATGCTGCGCGGTAAGATTCATTAGGGAAATTCCAACTGCATTGTTTGCCTCCCAACCATGCCCTTTAGATCGTTTTTACGAGTAGGGCCTGTTACCACGCAGCAATTTTGATTAATATTTGAGGGGACGAAATGTTTTACATGCACGATGTACGAAAGAGGACCTGGGTCCTATTGCTTTGACCTCACACTGTACGCAACGTCGACCGGTCGAGATGCCTGAAAGGAGAGCAGCTCAATGTCAGTACGGCATCGGCAGCTGCGTGGCCCCCTACCCACGTTCCCCCCTCCACGGAGGACATAGAGGCGGGAACCACATGATAATCCCTGCAGAGTCCCAGTCCTTAACCACGTTGCGGGCCATCTCCTTACATAGCATTGATGTTGCCCAGCCTTCTCGGCTTGCCCCAAACGGTTCGGTAGCACAGCGGGCATAGCGCCAACTTCAAGGAAGGCAACCTCTGGGACATTCAACTGGTCGATCCAGCCCAGCATGAACGTGGCACGGCAAGGCAGGACGGGCATACATACAGACGGCTCTAGCGAGGCTCGAACGAGGGAAAAGGCAGGGTATATAGTGGGTAGTATAAGGCGTGCGTGCCGGGACAGGGCAAGCAAGGCGAGGTGAGGAGAGGGGACGTGATTGAATACGATGGAATGGGAGGCAGGAAAGCCGGGTATGTCGTTGGGAGGGACGGGAGGCAAGCCAGAGTATTCTGCATACCTTACGGATACTGTACGCAGTATTCCCATTTTGAAAGGCAAGGTACCTTTACCTTTAGACACTGAAGTAAGTGGAGGTAAGGTAGGTTAGGTGGGAGGCACATAATGCACAGTAAAAAAGGTCGCGCGGCCGAGTCCCCGGCCGCCCATGTGTCCTGGCTGATGAAAAGGGGGGTGTGAGGTGAGGTGAGGTGCTATGTAGTGTAGTAAACCCCGGCCGGTGGGACCCAGAGCGCAGCAAAGTATGACACTGAGGACCACACCTAGTAGTGAAGAAGAGGTGATGGGTGGGTGGGTGGGTGGGTGGGGGGGTTTGCTGCGTGCTGGGGATGGTAGCCTTGAAGCCTGAAGGAGAGGGGAGGAAAGCCCGCGAGGGAGGGGCCATTCTGCAAAGGGCCGCCTTCAGCGGGGACTGGTGTCGCGGGATCCACATTCACGGACCTGGGTCTTCGTAACAGCACTGAGCAGGTGGCAGTTTCCTCTGCCAAAGGAACGGAGAAGCAAAAGGGAGGGGGGGAGGCAAGGAATAGAAAATGGCATTGCTAGAGTTAGATTCCATCCACAATGAAAATCGTGGACTCCTCCTGGTGTCTCTCCCCTAAAAAAGTCGAGCTGCCCCCTGCCCCTGTCTCGAGTGTCTGGTCTGGTCTCTGGCTTCGTTTATCGTCTAATTGTCGTCTATCGTCTATCGTCTATTCGTGCTTAGCCGTCCGGCTGTTCGTTCTGGCTGGCTTACCTTACCTCACATCTCACGCCTGTTACCTTAGTTCTGCTCATAGGCTGAGGCTAGGTGCTGACTGACCGACTGTCTCCTCGGAGGCTTCTTTTCCTTCCAGCCCACTCTCAGTCCCCCCCCCTCTTCGAATCCAGTCTAATCCAAGCCAAATTCGACTCCAAAACCAATCGATCGTTTTATCGACAGGAAACAGCTCAAGAGACCACTTCAGACAGCGAAAGCTGATTCCAGCCCAGTCAAAGCCCGGGTCTAGTTCACCCGCTCGCTGCCTTCTCTACTTTCTCCACCTTACCCCGAGCGCTATCGGTTCATCAAACCCTCGCTATCACGCTTCCCCAAGCTGGACGAGACGAGGAAGCGCACGCATCCCGTAATTACCAGACAAGCAGAATCAGCCAAACGTCTTATTCGTATTACTCGGGTCTGCTGTTGCTTACTTTCCACCACGACCTGGTCGTCATCTTCATTTGTCAATACCGACATCGCCACGCCTCTTATTTCCGTTCCAGCCCTCTCTCGACACACCTTACCTTCCTTACCCTTCCGTTACCTACCTTTTTCTGCCCTATGCTTCCCGGGGTTGCGTGAACATTGTCCGTCCAGCCCGGCCGTGGTCGTCTACGGATTGTCAAGCCCTGCATGGATTGGTATCAGTCTGACCACCGTCAGCACCATCAGAACCAGTGAGGTGAGTCCCCTGGCCTGGACTGGCCTGGCCGTCTTGTCTTGCTTCACACCGCGCCGTATGGCGCTTGTTTTCGTGCCCGTACCTCACCTTACCCTTTCCTGTCCTTTCCTCTGCCTATTCGCACTCCCAACCTATCCCCTCCATCAGGATATATCGAGTTATGGACACGACGTATTTGTCGTCTCTATTTTCCTTGCCTTGTTCAAGTTTTGGGACATTACCACCACCACCAGCAACTGGCCTGAAGCCTGTCCGGCTGCCCCATCCGCACCTGCGTCTAGTCGACTTGCGGCTGATGCTGTGTGGGTGAGTGAGTGACTGAGATTACAGAGAGCACTAAGGAGTGGTAGTGGTTCTACTCCAGCGCGCGCGCGCGTGTGTGTTTGGTGTCCTCTCTCACTCCCATATCCCAAATCCCCCCAAACCCCGATGTACCTCTGGTACCTCGACTCCCACCCCTCCCACTTCCACCCGACGCCTGCTAGCCCCCCCTTGTATCTTCTACTTGCAGGGTTCCATCGCCCACATGTTCAACAGCCCCTTGGGGCCTGTGTACTCCGTACTGTACTTCCACGCCTTGCTATACCTTACTGCGGTACCTACGTGCTCCAGTCGACTCCCCATGGCCCTTATTCTCCTTCTCCTACACCATTACCACCACCGACACCACACACCTCATCTCCCCCTCCACGCCCTGCCTCACCAAGCCCGCTTTCTCTTCTCTTTTTTATTTATTTTTTTAATTGCGCCTTCCTTTTATTTGACCGCCCGTCACGCTGTCGGCGCTTGCTCTTAACCCTCTTCTTCCCATTAGATGGCCGCTGTCTCCAAGACTTCCCGACCTCCGAACCACGAGCCACTGTCTGACGAGGTCATCGAGCAACCTCGCACAATCAACCGCGCCAACCCCAACCCTACCACCACCACAACCACCACCAGCAGTGCCAATCCACGGCCCACCGCTACTACTACCACCACCACCACCACCACCGCTCCTCAACCCGCTGCTGCTACTGCCACCACCACTACATCATCATCGACCGATCCCTACCACGCTGTTCCAGTCTCGTCGGTGAATCGCCCGCATCATCGTTCTCACCATCACTCGCCTTCGACCAGTTCTCTCCCGAAATTTCAACGCTCTGGTGGTTTGTTTGGCTTCGCTGCCGCAGCCTTTGACAAGACGCAGTCCGCTCTCGCGAACTTCTCAGACCAGTCCATCCGCCAGCGCGCCTCCAGTTCCGCATTAGGCAGGGCCTCTTTCATCCCAGACTCGGCTTCCGACTCTGCCAGTCTTGGCCCGACAGACAAATACCTGCGGTATAGGAGTTCCTCCAATTATTCGTCGTCGTCGAGCAGCACTCTCAATCAAGTGGAGGGCAAATATCCAAGCCAGGTATCGCTGGTCCAGGATCCACCCTCTCAACCTTACACCGAGACCGATCCCAACAGGCCTCTTCCGATCCGATTGCCGAACATAGAGAGCAAGATGCATCAAACATCTTCGCGGCTCCTTCGCATGACGGACGATGAACGGCCGTTTACCAAGGTCAGTCGTCCTATGTACTCTGTATGTGTCGTGCCTACACCCTTCACGCAGTGGGCGGTTGTGATCTTGCTTCCGTCCCGCTCGTGGCTCTCTGCCAGGCTCCGCTAACACTGGTCGGATAGGACTTCAAAGACCTCTTCTCCACACTCATCGTCAGCCTGTTGCCTTTGTCGGCCCATCGCGTACGATTAACACGGGTCGAGAACACCTTCCTATCCGAAGATGCGATCAACAACCTGGGTTCCCTCAAGTTCTCTCAGTCCAACCGCATGCCCGACCCCAAGGACCCCTCCAGGATAGTCACGACGACAACCACGACGACGTTCTCCATGGCCAAAGACATGGCCCGTTCTATTTGCCAAAAGTTCCTCGAGGCGAGGTTCATCGAGTCGGCCGACGGAAAGTACCAGCAAGTCTACAACATGAAAGGCTCTGTGTGGCAACTGACTCCCAAGGGCGTGACCGTCCTGGACCGCTTCTGCGCCCGCAACGGCATTCAACAAAAGTCCATCTCTGACCTCGTCGGCGCCACGCTCTCGCAGTTGGTCATTCTCGAGAGAGACAGCCAGACTGACAAGCTCATTACAGACCGTGGAACTATCGAGGTCATTTTCAGGAGGTTTATTGGAACACACGGTCCCAACGTGAAGGCGAGCGTCAGCTCAGCCGACTCTGACTCTTTGAGCGACTATAAAGACGGTCTTACCGGTGTCAAGATGGCTAGCGAGCGCAAGGTCAACGGCAAGACGTACAAGGATACTTTCACGGGCAAGGCTGCCACTGATTGGTTGATGGACTGCTGCACGACAGTGGACCGACGGGAGACATACGACATGGCATCTCTGTTCGTGGAGTACGACCTGATGGAGCCTGTCGTACAGGATCGTGCTCACATGGCACAATACCCCAGCAATAACCTGTTCCAACCCACCAAGCATGCCGTTTACCAGCTGACGGCTAAGGGCAAGGACCTCATCAACGGTCTTGGCCAGCGCGGAAGGACATCCGAGAGTGAAGCGGCTACCCCGTCTCGAAACGTGATTGCGCGAGACTCCAACACTCAGCGATTAGACAAGATCCTCACCGATGCTGCTCTCCGTCTTCTATTTAGAGAAAACCTGAGGGAAACGCACTGCGAGGAGAACCTGTCATTCTACCTTGACGTCGACGACTTCGTCCGCAGCTGCCGGCAAGCGATTAGGGTTGCTCAGAAGAACCCCAACACCAATTCGATGGATGGCATCAAGGAGATCATGGCGCAGGCCTACGGGATTTATAACGCATTCCTCGCCCCCGGCTCTCCTTGCGAACTGAACATTGACCACCAACTGCGGAATAACCTGGCTACCCGAATGACCAAGGCAGTTGGCCAGGATGTCGCCATGATTGACACTCTGCAAGAAGTCATGTCCTTGTTCGAGGATGCCCAAAACGCAGTTTTCAAGTTGATGGCGAGCGTATGTTTCTCCCCGATGCAAACAGGTCAATGGATACTGGACTTTGATGGCTAACGCGCTCTGCAGGACTCGGTGCCCAAGTTCCTGAGGAGCCCCAAGTACGAGCACACCCTGAAAAACTACGATTTCGACTCGGTCGGCGGACGTCCCGTAGAACGCAGCACGAGCCGATCCAACCGCAAATAAACACATCAGCATTGCCCATGACGGCCTACGCAACGATCACACAAAAAGTGACGTTTATGCGCATTTCGCATCACGACACGACCTATTTGCATACTGAGAGAATCTTGCCTCTTCGGGCCCGGTTGCGCAGGCCCATCTGGCATCTACCGCACTTTCCTGAAACCATAATCATGTGCATACACGGTGGTCTTTAATTCATATCCAGGCGGTTGACGTTTTTTTTTCTCAACAAAGAGAAGCCCGTCTCAGGCCGATCTTGGTCGCCATCTGGATTCTTTTGGAAATGACGGCGTTGGGGATGGATACTATTCTTAGAAGGAGACCCTATGAGTCGGCGAAACTGAGTCCGCGAGACATGATCACGTCATCATCATCGCATGTGGATTTCAATTTTGTTTTTCCTTTAATGTGGTTTTTTTTTTTTCAATTTGTTTTGAATCATAGCTGGCTGGCGGGGTGGATGATCATAGAATGACGGCATGGAAGCACGAAATCTCGACCACGACCGCGAGACGAACTGATAGGCGACCAATGAATGGCTCGTTGGCCTTGAGAGCGGAGGACGAGGCGAAGGGTCTGCTGCCTTGTTGGCATGTTGAGACGTGAGAATCATGTGGGAGCTTTAAGAAGAGGAAGAGGCAGCTGTGGAGGGCATGGGAATAAAGAGGAAACGCAACATAAGGGAGGAGAGCGGTCCGTCGAGCGGCCTGACTCAACTGTACATATCTCAGCGCTTCCCGACCCGAGCCCGGGAAAGCCGCTCGACCCTTCAACATACCCTGAACGAGAAAGCAGATGAAAGTGGTACCCAAAGGAAAACCTGGATCTTGATTGGAATGTGAGTTGATGAGCCTTCCTCGAATCGGGACAGGCAAAGACCGTTTGTTTACTTTGGAACGTTCCCGTTGGGTCCGAACGTCGTCACTAGTGAAGCCTTTTGCCCCTGACGTCTGGAATGCGCCACATTACCGGCCGCCGGTACGGACATTCTTGGCGTAGAGGGCGGCCACAACAAACACGGCATCCGGGAGGTCCACCGACATTCCGGCCCGCGATGTCCCACGTGCTCATTGGACCGCGACCTCATGTCTTGGGAGTTTGGTCTAATTACATCGTGCTCATCTCTCTCTGTTCCTCAGTGTCTCACGCGATTCCAACCAAAAGAAACCCCCCCCTCCCTCTGAGTCGGCACGAGACGAAAAGAACAGCATAAAGAGAGAGGTCTTCCGGGTATTTTGGTTTCTTCTCTCTTCTCATCCCCATCGCCAGTACTCGAACCAACTAACCAACAGGCTCTCTCGTTCGTCTGTCCTCTCCCCCTCCCCCCTCCCCCCCTCTTCTCCTTTGCCTTATTGGTTTTTACTCGCCCCAGTCACTCTCTTGAGCCAAAGCCCCCCTCTCAAATCACACTCATTACAAGCACGCAAACGCGCCATCTCCTTCAGTGTCAACTTGAATTAAATCACACCAACCTCTCGACACACTGACTCTCTCTCTCTCTCTCTCTCACTCTTCACACACCCTCTTTTTTTTGTTCTGGAATCAGTCACCGACAGCAAAGAAAAAAATGCAGATCCAATCCGTCCTCGTCGCCGTCGGCACCCTCGCCGCCCCCGCCGCCGCGAGCCCCAACCACCTCCCCTTCCAGCACAAGCACGGCATGGGCGTGCCCGTCGTCAACGGCACGGCCGGCCCCGGCGTCATGAACTGGTACACCAAGATCTACCCCACCGCCGTCGAGACGTACTGCCCGGGGCCCACGACCCTGTACTTCAACAACAAGACGTACGTCATCGACAAGCCCACCACCTTCAGGCTCCACGACTGCCCCTGCACGGAGATTTATGTGAGTAGCTGTTTTCTCTTTTGCCTTCTCTTCTTCCCTGTGTTTCGCCGGACTTGGACTTGTTGTCTGGCAAAGCAAAGAAAAAAAAGCAAAGCTGACTTTGGTGGACTCGAAAAAGACCTCCCCCGGCCACGGCCCCGCCCCCACCGGCGTCGCTCCCCCGGCCGGTCAGCCCCCCGTCGCCACCCAGACCGGCGTCGCTCCCCCTCCCGGCGGCCAGCCCCAGACGCCCGGTCAGCCCCAGGTGCCCGGCCAGCCCCAGCAGCCCGTCGTGACCGGTACGCCCGGCACCGGCGGCTCTCCTGGAACCCCCGGCAACCCCGGCACTCCCGGCAACCCCGGCACTCCTGGCACTCCCGGCAACCCTGGCGGAGGCAACGGAGGCAACGGAGGCAACGGCGGAAACGGCGGCAACGGAGGCAACGGGGGTGACAATGGCGGCAATGGCGGCAACGGTGGAAACGGTGGAAACGGGGGCAACGGAGGCAACGGAGGAGACAACGGCAACGGCGGCAACGGAGGCAACGGCGGCAACGGAGGCAACGGCGGCAACGGCGGAGACAACGGCAACGGAGGAGACAACGGCAACGGCGGCAACGGAGGCAACGGCGGCAACGGAGGCGATAATGGCGGCAACGGAGGCAACGGCGGCAACGGAGGCGATAATGGCGGCAACGGAGGCAACGGTGGAAACGGAGGCAACGGCGGCAGCGGCTCCCCGACCGGCGGCCCCCCCTTGTGCGGCAACCAGCCCTGCCCCACCCACGTCGTCGTCGCCGCCGCCGATAAGCAGGCCGCCCTCGCCGGCTCCCTGGCCTTCATCGCCGCCGCCGCCGCCGCCGCCGTCCTCGCTCTGTAAGCGGAGCCTTTCATCCATCACCCGTCACATCACCCTCTTTCCCCACTCCTCTTCCGACGTCACGACCATGTTTTCCCCTGCTTTTCCAACCGCCCTCCTCTTCTCCCTGCGCGCGCTCCGGAATGGGAGAGAGAAAGGAGATACGAGGACCCGGCCCGGGGGCTTCCAGAAGCCAGAGAAAGAGGCCCCCGCCGGCGTGTCTGTGGTCCTGCACACACCTTCTGCCCTCGGTTTGTAGCCACTTCCTTCTCCATCTCTCTTCTTCGTCCCGTCAGGCGTGGGTCAAAGATACGGACGGACTTGGACAACTCGAGATGGCGATGCGGATTGGGGGGTGGGGAAGTGGTGTGACTCCACCCCCCCCCCCCCCCCCCCCACACACACACACACACACACATCCATTTCCGGGGGATCGCTTCGACTACATAGGCGGCGACGGGAGGTGCAACTCTTTTTTTTTTTTTTTCCTCCCCCAGTTACATTTGCTTGTTACCTTCCACACCATCTTATGACGCCCGACATGCCCATAGATGAGCCACCCTCAGACATAAGACGCCATGGAATTCTGTCCGGTTGAAAGAGAGAGAGAGAGAGTTAGACAGCGGCCTTTTCTTGTCGGATCCTTGGGAGCAAAAACCGGGTTTGAGGGACGGAAAGCTTTATGGCCGCGAGGTTCAAAATTTTCTTTGTAGAATCATTCCGGGGGTTTTTTTTTTCTTTTCTCTCAAGGGGAAAGGCGAGAACGAGGCGTGGCGTGTGTTTGAAAAGCTGCTCGCATCTCTTATCATCAACATTACCATACAGCCTAATATCATCAACCAATTTTTGAAACAGTTTTTCACCTGCTTCCCTTCCTACTTTTGCGTCTATGGCCTCACAGTCCAACAGAAGCCTTGGAGAATGTGGTCCTTGGAAAAGAGTTGGGATGGTCGCACAGTACGAGCCGCATTGGCGGGCGGCGAAGCATAACATGCCATTGGATAATCGAACCCTGGCGTTGCCAATCGTGGAAGGCCGTGCTGTGCCGCACCAGCAAGCTTCTCGTCCACATTTATGACGTGGTAAATAAAAACACACCGAGTTGACGTAACAGGTCCAATTGATTATGCTACATATGCGGTAGAGGGGTCTCAAGTTCCGTAAGTAATGCACCAAGGCTATGCCAGATGACACGAAAAGGAAGAAAATCCAACGGCCGGCGACATGCGACTAAGCCAGCCTCACTCCAGCTCGGCGATGAACGGTCCAGATTGTTGGCGCCCAGGGCGTTGGTTGGCGTCGCCGTGGGAGAGAGCGGCCGCGTAGGGTGACTGGGATGTCGGCTGAGGCAGCGGCTGTTTTACGTCGTAGGGGCCGGCGGCGAAGTCGGAGTAAGTCGTGTGGACGTGGTTGTTGTCGTGGACGCCGGGCTGTGATTTCATGTCCGGCCACGAGGGCTTGTGTATCGGAACATCGTTGGAGGCGTGGCGGATGTGGAGGGGTTTGGGATAGGCGCCTGCGTTTTCGTGACGCGGGGGCGCTGGCAGGGACTCGTCGTTATGGCAAGATGGCCTGTAAGGGAGGTTCACCTGGTTACCGAGGGTTGCGTAGCTCGGAGCGTGGTGGGTTTGCAGAGTTGGTAGTTGCGGCGGGCTAAGCGAATTCGAGCCGGAATGGTAGGATCCGGATAGCGAGTTCTGGCTGTGACGGCGAGCATGTGTTGTTGTGGGCAGTTGGAACGGGCTGAAAGATGGGCTGGTGTGTTGGGGTTGCGCCGAGGCCTGCTGCATCTTGGACTTGATGCGCTCGACCAGCTGGCCGTGGCTTTTCTTAAGCGTCTTCTTGACAAAGGACGAGGTGAAGACGTTGCAGCGCATGTCGACGTCTTCGCGGAGGTAGAGTCCTGTCAGCGGAGCGCCAATGCCGAGCTCGACGGGCTCGATGGGCTCGCCCGGGAGAGAGCCGGCGACAGTCCACTTGTCCCGAATGTCCAGGCCTATGGGTGCGTAGCAGTGGGTCTGAAGGCCAGTGGGCAGGTCGTGGAAAGCGCAGGTGTAGCTCACGTCACCGGTGGCCAGGCCACCGGGCAGGTAGGAGATCTCGTCGGTGAGGGAATACCATACACACGAGTGCTCCTCGGGAAGCGCGTGGGCGGGTGGCTCGATGACGTGACGTTCTTTGATGAGAGGGTTCAGGTCGATCATGTCGAGGTGGTTATGGAGGAAGGCGAGGACGGCCTCGCGGCTTACGCCGGCGGGCAAGGGTGAGATTGTGGTGAAGGTGGTGCGTTTCGACATGGTTGGGGAGATGTCGAGGACGAGGATGATGCGCGAGTGGGAAGATGATTTAGATTGGATGGTTTGCGAACCATGGAACACGTGGAGAGATTGGATGAGAATTGAGGTGTGTTGGATGGGTGGGAGGTTATGATCAAGGTTGTGAAAGTTCAGGTGAACGGGCGGCCTTGTTCGTTGACGAGACGGAACAAGACTTCAGGAACGAAGAAATCTTGAAGGAGACAGATAGGGTGCCAATGAAGGAAGGAGTCGGAAGGGTTATCAATGTTGAAACGTGCTTTCGAGGAGGCACACGATGTCGGAGTTGGCTGCTGTTGGAAGAGGGAGCAAAAAGGGCCAGCTTATGCAGTTGAGCACGAAAGAAGTGAATTGGGAGAATATGGAGGATGTGTGAGTGTAAGTGTCAGTGTCAGTGTCAGTGTGAGTGCGAAGTGTGGTTGGCGGTTCGGAGGTAGTGCCTGCTGGACACGGAAGACGATGGATGTGCTGCTCCCCCGGGTCAGGAGGAATCCGCGGGGCGTAGCGCGGTGAGGCCGATGTTTCCAGTTTCCCCCATTGAGAGAGCCGTGAGAGCTCCCTGCCGGAAGCTGAAGAAGCCGGTTGGGTACCGAGAATGTGAGAGGAAGACCCGGGGCTTAGCGAGGGAAAGAGGAAACAGATGTGACAGGTACTTTTCTGACGAGTCAAGAAAAGAATAATAATAAAAAGAAGACACGAGGTGCAAATATGTTCGTAGAATAAGTAAGTAATTGGACGTCGACTGCAACAAAATTGTGAAGCAGCAAATTAAAAAGGATAATGATCGAGCTGCGAGCACGAGCTAGTGCCGACAGCGGCCTTAGAAAGGGTCCGCCAGACTTCGCTTCGCCTGTGAGGATCTGAGGAATGAAGGAATGAATGAATCACTCAACCTGGGTTGGGGAAAAAAAAAAGGCTGGGCGGCGGCCGCCCTCCAGTCTCTCTCTCGCTCACACCCAAGGCAACACGCAGCCAAGCCAAGTCAGAGCAAGCACACAGTACACACAAGGGCGACACTGCAGGCAGGGCGGCAGATGCGTCTGTTCAGCAGTCTCAGTTGGTTGGCTGGTTCGGGAATCTCTCTTGAGACATTAATTCAGGTCGATAAGTTGGTTGGTAAGGTAGGCTGAAAATGGTCAGGGGCGCAGCGTGCGCGCGCGCGTGTGTGTGTGTGTGTGTGGTGTTTGTCGAGAAGTGCAATCTTTTCTCGGGCCATTCTTTCTCTCCCTCAGCTCATTCTTCCCGGATGACGAACACACGCACAGGAAAACAGAGAGAGAAACAGACACAGGGAGCAGCTGAACCAGTGAACCAGCACGTCCAGCGGGCGGGCGGGCGGGCGGGTCTCGGGGCGGTATAAGGCCGCAGCTTCACAACGTGGCGGCGGCCGCCGTGGCCGGGGTCCGTGGTCACTACAAGGCGTTTAGCGGCACGCTGGAGCCGATTCCATCCATCGCCATTGGGTCCCTCCGAGTGTCTGGACGCCCCCCCCCCCCCCCCAAAACCTATGTAGTATAATTACGCAGAAGTAATAAGCTGTGGTGAGCTTCTCGTTTCCGCCCTACGGACACTTCTACACGAGACCATAGGTATCAAGAGTGGTACGGCTTTCGTCAGCCGGCAGGCCCAAGACACAACCACTACAGTCTTTCCAGACACATGCAAACAAATCCGCCGGGAGAGTCCATGAATGATGGTTGAAACCCCTTGCCAAAAGCCTCGTTCTTGGGAAATGGAATTGTTGGGGTCATTGATCCTGCAATGGCAAACGTGCTTGATTCGGTTCTATTGGAAGACGAACGACTTGATTACACGCCTGGCACGGGGGGGGGGGGCAAACAATCCAAGAGGACATCACTTATACCCAGACATGTCGGCCGCCCGCCATCACCTACCAAGACAGAAGAAAACAACGTAAAAGGAGAGACACGGAGCCTCACTTTCGCTCATTTTTCCCGCCTCTCGTAGCCGAAAACGTTACATCCATCACCGTCCTTCCGTCGGCTTGTACGATGCGGGTACATGACGCAGTCCGCCTTATTCAAGGTTCTCTTCTGCCGTTAGGCGGCCGATCGCTCGTTTCACCACAACCAACCAGCCCGCTGCCCGCCCTTCCCTTTCCCTCGAGGATGCCCAGCCCCAAGCCCCAAGCCCCCAGCTCCCAGCCCAGCATCCCCGTCCCGTTCTCCTGGCCATCTCCGAAAAGGGGACGGTCGAAAGGATCGCAACCCGAGATCTCCAGTAAACACGTGGACATTGCCGCGCACGAGAGGTCCCGTCCCTTGTAGGGTAGGAGGCTTCTCTCCGAAGATCTCTAAACGCCTACTTACGTAACTAGGTTCGGATATGAGCATTTTTGGACTGCTGACTCGACCCGTGTCAGGCGGTTCCCTCGGAAAAGTCGTCGGCTGGTTCAAGCGAAAGTTTTCGTCCATCCAGCCGTGACATGCTTTGTAAATCTCCGAGATCTTACCGCGTCATTGGTTTTGCTTCGTCTGAATAAACGTCGCCTGTTTGCTGGGGTGCGCCTCGCAGGATACGCGCGCTAAGAGGGGCCTAATTGCTGCCATGGTCGGCCCCCTTTTCGATCAAAATGTTAGCCCAGTGCTCTCTCTACCTTACACGCTGGTTCACGTTTCGCACTATTCCTGCATTTACGGTGTGATAATGTGAATCTGACAGCATTGGTGCCCCTGCGATAGTGCGGAAACATCAATGTTACTTGATATGGCGTAGGCTAAAGCAGCAGCCATGAGCCGTCGAGGCTCGAATCACCGAACGGCCTCGTCTAGATAGGAGAGCAGCCATGCTTCGTGAACCTTGGTTGTTGTTATTCTGTGTCCTATGAGCATGCGCCACTTAGATCTCCTTGCACCATCGCGCCAACACATTGTTCAGCTTGACGCCCACCGGAATCTCCTCCAACGCCATGTCGACCTTCCACATCTTCCCCTCGAGACCGCCATAACCAGATGCTCGGCCGGTACCAAGACCTGCCGGCACGAGCAGGCCGAGCGATACGAGCCGTTCCCAGGCTGCAGCGGCCACACCGCGGCCCCAGACCCGCACCCCGCCTCCGTGAGCCAGCATGCCCGAGCTGGCCGACTGCACGCGCTGTCGGCCCATGAGTGAGCCGTACTCGTCATACGCCATGGCAAAGTTGACCGTATCAGTGTGTGCCACGATGTCCAGACGAGCTGCGGCGATGAGCAGTCCCAGATCCAGCTCCGAAAGGGACGGCAAGATGTGCAGCTTCGAGACTGGTGGGGTAAGCGAGACGACTGGGCCGTTGTTGGACGGAATGACTAGGTCCAGTGAATGTGGTGATAACGAAGACAGGGGAAGAATGCATTCCGACAAGAAGGCGGGCACCGATTTTGTTGTTGCGTAGTGATACTGAAGGAGGTTGGAGAAAGACTTTTCTTTGCGCAGCTCCTGTGGACGGGTCAGCTCCTGTGTATTGCCAAGCAAGGAACATGCTTACCTCAATCATTGCGTTCCAATTCGTCTGGAAAGCCTCGTGGCCCTCTATGCTCACGTCGATCCCCTCGGCCTCCATGTCTTCTTCATCGACCGTAAGACCCTGCTTGCATACATTCCAGTATGCTGGCAAGCTCTTTGGCATCGACAAGTAAACATAACGATGACTGAAACGACTCTTGACGCGCTTCTCAAGCATTTCCACAACGTCCATTCGCGTCGTGCAGCCTAGTACCGCGATTGGAGCTTTCCGAGCTTGCGCAATGTCGAAAAGATTGTAGAGCAAAGTCTGGCGGGGATGCGCCGCAAACATGTCAAATTCGTCAATAAGGAAGATAACCGCCTGAGATGTTACGCCTTCCTCTGGCTGAGCCATTTCTGACGGGTGGGAGAGAAGTGCGAGAAGGGACGTCATCGTGTCGGCATAATTTGACTGCGCAGGACAGTCAGAAGGATGAGATCTTTAGTGTCAGTAACGTAGAACTACTCACCCTAGCCGTGAGATCGTCTTGGGCATCCATCTCCTTGCCCAGTTGGCGCCAAATTTCCTTGAGGGCCAACTTGTCATCGGTATGAATAAAGCCGTTCAGTCTCACGACGTGGAATTCCTTCCTGTGCTGCAGAGACATATCCGCCACGATGCTCTCAACAAGCTACACTTCGTCAGCAACGTTCTCACTTTCTGTCTTCTCCACACGTACCGTAGTTTTGCCACATCCTCTCGCACCAATCAACAACATGGAGTTGCCTTCTCCAGCCAGCACGGTTTGCTCGACAAGTTGGTGCGCTTTGTCATAGACCTCGTCCTGGTCAATCAACTTGATTCGTCGACGCCCCGTACACCTATCCAGAAGCACTCTCTTCATACTGCTCAAGTGGTGCGAGAAGTTGGGAATCTTGGCCACATCCTCTGCCGCAGCAATCCGCGTCTCTTTCTGGTGGACGCAATCCTTGCAATACCAGTCTCCTTTGGGGATCTTTGGAACGTCGTAGCACTTTTGGTGGTATGCCTTATCGCACCCGTCGCAAAACAGAATCCTGTTTCCGGCTTTCGAGTCCGGCTTCGAGCAGATTTCGCAAACGTCCTCATCTTCATCTTCATCTTCCTCCTCCTCCTCCTCCTCCTCCTTCTCTTCTTGTTCCTCTTCTACTTCCACTTGCTCCTTTTCCTCGGACTCGGGTTGTTCTTCGTCAACAGTCTCCTCTTCCACTGCTATAGCATGCCCTTTCCGGGGTTTCGCAGTCTTCGTTACACTCGTCGACGTCTTTGTCTCAATAGTTTTCTGCGATGATTTCCTGCTTCGCCAAGATTTGGCCGAAATATCCTCAAAGAAAACCTCCTCTTTCTGAGGTTCCTCTGTAGCGTCGAAAGCAACGCTCTTGCTCATCCTTCCCGATCGATCACGTTTGGACGGCGTCAAAATACCCTTCAATGGCATTGAAACCTTCCGGACCGCCTTCCCTGTGGTCTTCGTAGTTTCCTGGGCATGGTTGGCAGCGACCGAAGACCCTGCGCGGGATACCGGCGTGCTAGAGCGGCTTCCGACAGCCCTCTCGCCGTGCCCTTCAATGACCTTGGCCGTCGGAACCCTGCGCCTTCCGCTTGAGCGCACTTTCAAAGGTGATTCTTCTATCGAGGGAACCTCGTCTACCAGGTCATCAACCACAGTATCCTGCTCTTCTTTTCGACACTTTCGTTGCCCGTTCGCCGCCTTTCTCTTCGAACCAATTCCGACCACCGCCTCCTTTTCCACGCCTTTATCCTTTTTCCCAGCTAGAGGTTCACGAGAATTCAGCTCCTTCGGGTCCTTGTATAGTTCGTCATCGGATCCGGGAACCTCGTACGCATCGACGTCGATCTTTCCGTGAGCCGCGATGGGGACCTTCGGCGTCGGCCGGTTCACGCTCCTAACATTTCGATGTCGTTGCGGTGGGTTATCTTCAGGAGATTCGGGTACTTCGTAGGGAGAACTAGCCGCCAGGAAGGTGGGCTTGCGGCCGGATTTCTTGATGGCCGATGGTACGACACCGGGCGTGGACTTGGGCGTCGTCGGGGAGGATTTGAGGGTATCGTTTAGCCTGCGCTTCTTCTGCAGGGACGAGGGTATCGCGGGCTCTTTGCGTTTGCGGCTTGCGGAGCCTGTAGCTTCGGGTGCCATTGTAGTCGTAGCCTCAACGGCGGGATGCAAATAATCAGAGTTGTCGTTCAATTTGCAGATAGGTAGCTGCGCAGGATTCGCTGCGAACCTGCAGGACCCGGGCAAACAACATGGGGTAAACTGGCAGCTATGTGTCTCTGGGGTTACAGTCGGGGATTTTGCGACAGGGATTCGATCGCGTTGTCAGAATTGAGCCTGAACGCGCCGAAGTCAGGCGAATGTGGCCCAAGCGCCCGAAGCTCTCGGCCGGGTGGGGCCTGCTTCGGCCGGTGAAGCTCCGCGAAGACACTGTGAATCGTTCGCTCCTACCATGAAGCAAGCCCCTTTGAACGTCTTACTCAATTGTTTCGTATGTTTCTGGAGAACTGTTTCGTTAATGTGAAAATCACAGGCCAAGTATAGAAGAAGTTCAACTTGCTCGCAGCACCATCCTCCTGCATGAATATTTGGACCACGAATGCTCGAAATCGAGATGACTTTACGCCTTTGAGTACAGCTATTGTCAAGGCGACCTGGAGACGGTGAAGCTTTTGATGGCTTGGGGGTTGGGGATCTGACGGTCCCGAGAGACGGCGGTTACTTCGGAAAAGTAGAGGAGAAATCGGCAGACTTCAAAAACGAGGAGAAGATGGCGGATTTTCTGAACAAGAGAGAGATCTCAACTTATAATACAGCGCTGAGATGTGGGACTTATCTGACATGGGTTCAATGCCCAAACAATGATACTCTCACAATAATTACTGGAATTGAACTATCGGCAGAATACGAGGTTCGCTACAAGCCCCGTTGGCTGTTTCCAGATTCCCCACCGTCACCATCTGATTTCAGCTCGAGATAGATCTCATCAACTATGCGAACATATCACATGATGTTTTGAAGAGACCATGTGAAAAACGCCCGCAGCTATTAGATGGATTTGAGTGGATGGTGTTCATTGAGTAGGACTGAACGCTGTTCCGCTGTACAGTGCGATATACGAGGTGGGGCTGGCGCTGGCGCTGCGTCGCACTGTATACACATCTCTGCTTGCATCCACATTTTCCGACCTCACACCTCATCTCTCATGTCATCAACCTCACCTCAAGTCGCAATACGACTGCCGCTTTTCTCATCGACAGCCATTGACGGAGTGTTGTGAGGCTGTGGAATATACCCTCCGCTGTAATTGATTTATTACTTGAGGGCAAGGCAAGCGCTCAAGAGGTTCTCTCAGACTCACTGGACATTCTCCTTACACCCCACTCCCCGCTTTGCAGACAGCGACACCAACCCACCGACATGGACGTCCATGAGGATGACGAAGACGTCAAACTTCAAAAGATATCCTCTGATCTCATCGCAGACTTCTCCCGCTCTCTACCCCTATTTCTCCGCAAACCCGATGGACATACCCTCCGCAGCCGCGTGCGCTCCTCGGAGACAGCACGCCTAACCTCCAGTGTGAGCTCGTCACTTCTCTCATCTCATTCTACTTTCGCTGTCTGACTTCACCATCATAGCTCCTGGACCCCTTTCAAGAGCTGCCGCAACTTCTTGACCCGCATCTTCCAGCATGGCTGCCCCTGCTCGCGACAACCTATCTCGCTCACCTCAACACCCACATCCGCAACCCCAAACAGCTCTCAACCCGCTCTCAGCTCCTGGAACCCCTGAATCTCGCCATATCCAGGCTTATCTACACATTCACCAAGATTCGTGGCGAAAAAGTCATCGTACGCTTCTTGAACGTCGAGGCTAGATACATCGAACCTCTCTTATCAGCTATCGAATCTGCAGAGCGTTCGACGTCACCAAGGTCCGCTCGTCCGTCCCTGAGCCCCCTATCCCCACAATCCAACACACAGCAATGGTCCTGGGAAGAGCGATATCTCGTTCTCCTCTGGCTTTCTCACCTTCTTCTTGCCCCCTTCGACCTCTCAACCATTTCATCCGCCGCGGCAGATGAAGAGCTTAGTCTCCCCACGATCCCAAACTTCACATGGCCATCATCCGGGCTCCCTGGCATCACCGTCCGCATCCTCCCCTTGGCGATCAAATATCTCGCTTCCCCCGGAAAAGAACGCGATGGTGCTCGCGCCCTTCTGGTTCGCATCGCCATGCGACGAGACATGCAGTCCCAGGGTGTGCTCGCCGCTTTGGTTCAATGGGCCGTCACTTCTCTCAACCCCTCTGCAGACGCCCCACCACAGCCGCCGTACTTCTACATTGGCGTCCTCTCCTTCCTTGCTGGCGTTCTGAGGTCGTCCATCAACACCTCGGATATGGATGCCTATCTCTCGTCGATCTTCCGTGCTGCGCACGCCGTGGCCTCGTCTGAGGTGGAAGAGACCCCCATCTCAGGGGCTATCCGTTCCGTCGCAGTAGCTCGGAAGATGTTGATCAAAGTCGTCCGCTCCGTCACTGTCTTGCTGCTCCGCAAGTCACCATCGGACCCAGACAGCACCGAGCTTATCGAGACGTCCATCGGGTACCTCCTCGAATGTCTAGCTGACAATGACACGCCCGTCCGTCTGGCCGCTTCCAAGGCATTGAGCATCGTCACCCTCAAACTTGATCCGGATATGGCTTCTCAGGTTGTCGACGCCGTTCTTGACTCCCTAACACGCAACGTTCTTTGGGTTCGCGAGCCTGGTAAACCCGAGGGACTCAAAACCCGAGACCTCACAGCCGTT
This sequence comes from Colletotrichum euphorbiae, assembly GCA_037178605.1. Taxonomy (NCBI): domain Eukaryota; kingdom Fungi; phylum Ascomycota; class Sordariomycetes; order Glomerellales; family Glomerellaceae; genus Colletotrichum; species Colletotrichum euphorbiae. Next base: position 27,722 of record JAXCEF010000124.1, read on the forward strand.
GACCCACTCGAATGGCATGGTCTAATATTGACTCTCTCGCACTTGCTCTACCGCCGCTCCCCTCCCGCAGCTCAGCTCCCGAACATTGTCCATAACCTACTTCTCGGCTTGTCCTTCGAAAAACGAAGCACTTCGGGAGGCTCCGTGGGCACCAACGTCCGTGACGCTGCATGCTTCGGAATCTGGGCCCTGGCTCGGCGGTATGCTACCTCTGAACTCCTCCAAGTTTCCACGACTGCCATCGTCGCCGCCCGATCCCATAGTCAGGATGTTTCCATCTTGCAAGTTCTTGCCACGGAGCTTGTCGTGACGGCCTCACTCGACTCCGCAGGCAACATTCGCCGCGGTGCCTCGGCAGCTCTGCAGGAGCTCATCGGACGTCACCCTGACACGGCGGAGAAGGGTATCTGGGTTGTGCAAACGGTCGATTATCATGCTGTTGCCTTGCGCTCCCGCGCCATTCACGAGGTAGCTCTGAATGCCACAAAGCTATCACCTCAGTATGGCAGCGCTATTCTTGAGGGCCTTCTCGGATGGCGGGGAATCGGCGATGCAGATGCAAACTCCCGTCGTGTCGCCGGTATATCTTTCGGTACACTGACTTTGGAACTTTCTCAGCAGAACGTTTCTGGCCCCATTGCGCAATTCACAATTTCAATTGACAGAATATTGGCTCGGCTTTACGCTCTTCAACCGAGACAAGTTGACGAGAGGCATGGGCTTCTGCTCTGTCTCGCCTCCGTCCTCGACAAGTTACCCAAGCTTCTGGCTACGAAACCGGAGGGGAAAGCGACTGAAATAATCAGACGCATTGTACGTGAGCTAGGAATCATCTTCAAAGACTTCCAGACGGTTACCTATCGTCGACCTGAACTTGTCGCCGAAGCCTCAAGCCGGCTCATAACCTCGTCCCTTCCCATCTTGCAAGCAGCTGCATTCCCTGATGGTGACACCGTGAGTCTGCAACCGGGCTACGAAGTTGTCTCAACCTCCAACACCAAGGCCCTTTTCACCACTATGAAGGCAATCGACTCACTACCCGAGATTCCCGCAGCCATTTCGGCCCTCTCCTCGGCCTTCGCCCCTGTCATTTCAGCCGGTCTCTCTCGTTCCGAAAAAGAAGCCGTCGCAGCTTCCTCTGAAGCGGCCTTGGTCCACCTTATCTTGTCACCTCCCTCGTCCCGCAGAAGACAGGTTGAAGAATGGGCGTCAACGGTCCGCCACCGCCCAACATCCCGCACGGCAAACGACACGGGCGTGCTCTTCGCCTTGACTATGGCATACCCCGTAACCGCAAATCTAGGCGCTTTGGAGGTCGAAGAGAAGGACGTGGTCAGCGACACGATCCTCACGCGATGGGCGGCTGACCACGACATCGACACGCGCGTGGCGATTCTCCAGAGCCTGTCGCAGAGCGTCATGCTTCGCGACCGCGCGCTCGTGTTCTTGGATCTCCTAGCCGAGGGTCTGAACGATTACACAACCAACGCCCGAGGCGATGTGGGATCCCACGTTCGACTCGAGGCGTTGAGGGCTACCAAGTTGCTGTGGAGGATCGCCTTCGAAGAGGGTGTTGAGGTTGACTGGCTGCCGACCGCGGTCTCGAAGCTCTTCCTTCGCGTCCTGCGTCTGGCAGCGGAAAAGCTGGATCGTGTTCGCACGGAAGCGCACGCGGTCCTCGCTCTGACGCTGCAGTCGAGGTAAGGAAATCCACGACGATTTTATCTTCACGACAGGACGCTAACGAGCCATAGCTTCGCTTCACGCTTCAGAAAGCTGACCTTCTCCTCCCGCGAGTACTTCCACGACCTCCTCAACCTCTACGCCTCACCGACCTCTCTCCGCCCACTGCTCTCAGAAGCAGCTAGATCCGATCAAGCGGCTTGGATGTGCGAGGTCTTGGCAGGCTACGTCACCTCCGCCGACACGGGTAACGAAGACCTGGTGATCGCCTCCCGCGCCGCCCTGGCCGACTTCTGCACGGCATCCCCGGCCAACCTGACAGCCGTGTGCGTCGCGCTGGTCTCCAACCTCAAAACGCAGCAGAGCCAGGATCGGGTGCTCGTGCCGACGCTCGAGATCGCGGCGTTTCTGTGCCACGTCGGGCTTTTCCAGAAATGTCAGGAGGTCAACCTGCGGCAGCTGTGCCTGCAGGTCCAGAAGGCGGGCTACAAGACGGGAAACGTGAAGAAGCTGGAGGCGTGCATCAAGGTGTACGGCTGCGTTGCCGGGTTCGATGTGGAGCAGCAGGGCCTGGAGCTGCCGGCCGAGGTCGTCGACGAGAGACGGGATGGGATGCTGGAGGCGAGGAAGAGGCTTGGTTTACTCATGTTCCATCCCTGGCCCCGGGTCAGGAGCCAGGTTGTGGACGAGCTGTGGAAGCTGTTCGGGGAAGGCGGCGGTGCCCGGGCGTTGAAGAGTGTGGATTGGAGTAAAGCCGAGAAGGGCTCCATCAAGAGGGTTGTCGAGAAGCTCGGGTTGACACAGGCGGCGTAGACTAGACCAAAGTAGAGTAGACTACACGTTGTTTCGTGCCTGGACGGAACGCTCTCATGGTCTTGGGTACCTACCTTCGAGAAAGCTCGTTTGCACAAACTAGTGTCTGGCAGCTGCTGAGAAGACCCGTCAAACTTCGGGTTCGGCCGGTCTCTGATCCAAGCAAAGCGCCTTCTTCCATAACATCAAATTCAAAAACAATACGGAAAGGTGCCTTGCTTGATTTTACGGGGGGGGGGGGGGGGGGGGAAACCGCGCTAGCACGGCGCTAGATTGCCAGTTGTAAATAGGCAGGTAAGGTAAGGCGCTTTGCTTGAAGTTTCGCTGGGCGCCCGATCAGCGGACCAACGTAGGAACTTGTAGCTTGCTCTACTACTAGCCGTGCGGCAAGGCCCACACGGGGAATGTTGTTGGTAGGAAGTGCCATTGAAAGGGGGGGGGACTGAATGTAGAGGACGATTGCGAGCTACCTACGCAAACGCGGAAAACATGCCGCACAGAAACCAGCCGACCAAGACGCTTCTTCGCCATGCAAAAAAAAAACCAAAAAAAACGGTGCGTTGTCCGAGAGGGAAGGTGCGCGACAGAGGGGGGTTGCAGACAATTGAGTACTATATGCGGGTATGACGTGACCCTAACGACCGGCGGTCGAATACGACCTACTTACCCTACCTGATCAACGTTTCCCGTAGGGCTGAGTCAATGCAATCGAAGATAGCGAGGGGGCATGTCCTCCCGAATACTGCGAATCCGGCATTAGGTCGCAGTGTTTTGCTCGTATCTTGCGGATGTCGTGGGGGTCCATCGTACCAGTAGTTTGGAAAAGGGGAGGAGGGGGGGGGGGGGGGGGGGGGAGCATTCGGATTAGCAATGCTAGCAATGATGGTCATCACCGAAATGGAAGGCCGTTCATCAGCCGGACGAAGAGGTGCGTGCCATGTGTGTGGAAGCGGTTGCGTCGTGCCACTGCGTCGTCGACATCCGCCCTTATCAAAGACCACGAGAACTGTACGAGGTAGGCCGGGTATATTTTCCTGGCTCATGTTGCAGTACCATTTCATTCATTCTGATAGCTGCATGTACTTCATCATCATGATTACAGCGCGAGTTTACATACCGCGGTGGGGGGGTCCCCTGTTTTAGACTGTTGCCCCGGCCATGATGTTTGAACATGTAACATACGTCTGAATGGAGAAAAGCCGATCAAGACGATACGATTCGTCGTCGTCGATCGTAAACCTGCCGAGAAAAAGGCAGCCACGTATCTTACCCAAGAATCATGACATGGTGGTGTTACCAAGCCACATGTATAGGTATCGGTCTTGTAGTAAGTAGTACATGGCGAGATTCGAGTGTATTCAAGTCTGCCAGTTCCAGAGTTGTCTCGTGGGGTGTGGGTTCTGGACGACCTCGGCGGACAAACGTCCTCCACGCAGTGCAACCAGCCGCTGAGGCATGCAGAAAAAAAAAGGGGGAAAAAAAAGAGAAAAAAAAAAACCGTAGTCGCTTCGTGAGCAGACAGAGCGGTGAAGAACATCCAAGAGGCAGCCTGAAAAACTATTGGATTTGACTGCCTGGCCCCAATGGGACAGTAATAGACCACACTTTTAACGCGACCTGGGTTGTGAATGATTACTTTTGAAGTATGCCAACCAGATTATGCCCCCCTCCTCCCCCCCCTAAGAAAAAAGAACTCCGTTGCGGACCAGTAAAAAGCTACGCTTTTGGGTCGGCCGGGAAATGCTACGACGTGTGCTCTAGCGGACCGCTGCGTCCTTCTCGCCATTCTAGAATCGTACGATGCGGTCGTTGTAGTATCAAGGAGCAGCAGTGTCGATGTATGAGGAGGCTCGGAGGATATTTTCATGCTGGACTGAAGTTCGTCTACACCTAAAGACACGGGAAAGGAGGCTTCAAGCGTTGAACAGAAGCGTTTCTAGCAGGGAACGGCAGGAGCCCGCACATCTACTATGGAAACCGTGATGTATGCTCCTGACGATTGACAAAGCGCTTCTGCAAGGCTACGAATGGGCAAAGGAATTGCTGAGCAACGAACACGAATTCCACTGAGTCTGACCGAACGAGATGGAAGTAGAAACGATGGGAGAAGTGTTGATACTGGATACTGGATGGCGAGACTCTTTCAGGGGGGGGGACAGAGACGGCAGTTCACAACAATGCAAGTAATGGCCTGTAATCTAATTCTAAACCCCTTGATCTTCCGTTGCACAGGCTGCGTCCACGACGCTGAATTAATCACGCACTTCGTGGTATTCCGTCGATCGGACGAGGTCAAGGTCCAAAGAGGCTGCAAAGTTGTAAACATGACCCAGGCAGGCATTCGGCATGGCTCAGTAGGCGGTCACGTAACCTCTGCCAACCATTGCTAGGATAGGCCTAATGGTACTTTCAAGCTGACACTGCGGTTGCTGCCGAGGCTAGTTTTTGACGTCCTCGCGCGAGCAGTCGGGCCGTTTGGATGACCACCCCTAGTTGACTACTTGGGCAACTCTGAAACGGGTGATACTCGATTCCAACCTCGGATTCTGCGAGCCCTGCCGTGGCAACAGATGTGAGGTAGCGTGTCCGCAATATTGCGAGGAGGACGTGGCCGACTCGCCAATGACGTCCGGAGACAGGCGAGGTAGACAGTGCCGTATACTACGTACCGCTTTGAGTTGTTAGTTGCCATAATTTGGTGGGTGCCATAGATGCAGTTCTTGCAGAGACACGACCGCGCTGGTGAGGCAGAGAGATACGAAAAAGAGAGAAAGCCTGTACCGAAGACCACGCAAAAGACCCGGTGCGGTGGGTTGGCTCGGAGGTGAGCAAGTTAGCAAGTCGGCAGACGGAGGGGGTGCGGACACCTGTCTGCAATTCCCCAAGTCCGTTTGTCGAGAGGCCGGGGTTGTACCATATGGCGGGCGTGCGGTTAGCGTGACCCTCAAGGTGACCCTTAAGAGTGAATAGCATCATTCAGAGGACCTGCTGAGTTGGGTAAGCAGACAGACGCAGTGAAACTCTGTGTGAGCGGCTCACTCTCCATGTTGGCTCTTGCGCACCGGATGAGCCTTGCGCGCATGTTGCAGAAGCGCCCCTTCCAAGTGTGACAGGTATGCCGCAAGAAATGCAAGTAGAGGTGGGCGGCCTTGCTGCTGTGGTGCTGTTGGGTTGGGAGCACACCGCAGTCAGCCAGTGGCGTATTGATAACGATCTCTTGGTTGTGCGGAGATGATTCTCAGGGCCTCCGACCGAGGGTTGTTATTACAGATTCAGATTGGAGCGGTGTCGCGTGAGCAGCGGTGTACTGAACCAGCCGACAGAATGAGCCGGAACCAACTGTGCCTTGTTCCAGCTCTCGGCATAGGCGCCGAGCACGTTAGGCCTTTCGGCTGGCTGGCGTGTCTTGGACGATGGCGCTGTGCCGTCTCTTCCGTGCTGTAGCCAAGCAGTCAGACTTGTATGCGTGCTTGAAAGTCGGGTTGAATGGACTACGGAATCCATGGGGAGTGAGAGTGACCTGGTCCAGATTGGGTGAGCAAATATGCTGCAAAGTCGGTCGGTACATGGCTCAATCAGGAATAGCTGAATGTTGGCAGGATTGGGCGGAACACGGCTTGAGGGTTGCATCTGAACGAAAATCAGTAATTATCTGTACAGTCGGTTGAGCCGTGAGAAGACCGGACGGGAGGTGAGGTGCCCGGACCAGGTCTTTCCCCGTTGACAGGAAACCGGACCGATTCTGGCCAGTGAGAAGCGGCAGAGACGACCTAAGCAGTGGTCAATGCTTCTCGATCCACTGCTGTGATCAGTGGATCACAGCAGTGGTTCCGTCTGCCGTCCGCCGTCCCCAGCGGTGTCACCCACTGCACACTGGAACTGGACGGCTTGTTTGGTCTGTTCTGGCCAACGAAATGACGAGATGTCCGGTCAGCTCCATACCTACCTTATGCTGCATTTTGTCTACCGAAGAGTGGATAGTGACAGGCTCCATGCAGGGAAACAGGGCACACAGATACATTGACGAGATGAGACGACTTGATGATTAGGTATGTGAGGCAAACGACAGCTGCGCCTATCTAGACCTGAAAGCTCCCAGAAATCCTTAGGCAGCCTGTGAATGGAGCTTTCCGAGTGATGGATGAGAGAATGGAAGAGAGAGAGAGAGAGGGGCCTTGTCCGTCCGTACCTGCCTCAAAGTCGGGGTTACGTAGGTGTATTAAACTGTCCGAGGGAGGTGAAGCCTGCCCTATTCACCTGCCACCTGCAATCTGCCACCTGCCACCTGCTACCTGACACCGGCCACCTGCCACCTGCCACCTGATTCCTGATTCCCGATTCCTGATTCCTGCTTGCCTGAGATAAGGTAGTCAGAAGGTAGTCAAAACTAATCAGGTATGGCAACACCGAATCCATGCCTTCCACTTATCTTATCTTCCACACTCACAGGCACCTGCTTTCTCGAAACGCTGTGTCTCCTTTTCGGAATAGGATTGGCAACATCCAATACGACCAACTCGAACTCGTTCTCCCTGTACCGCGACCTTACTAGGTAATTCCCATCCCTTCCGTCGTCCCTCTTTCTCCACACACACCCCTTCGAGCTCCCTTTTCCCTTTTCCACACCTCACTCCGCCGAATCGACTCCAGTCTCCGATTTCTCGACTCCATGTCCCCTTCTCCGATCTCCAAAAGCCTCCCCCCCCCCCCCCACCGCCACTTTGTACTCCAGGCTCCTTTCATCATTTCCCTTGTGCCCTGCCATTCAAGGCATCAGGCTAAGGTACCATTTCAACACCAAGTCTAATCGGGACCGCCACCGGCTCAAGAAATTACCACCAAGTTGGGAATTAATGAGATGCGACACGCCTAATGAAGGCCGCGCCCACGAGCTTCACTGGCAATGTTACTGATTTCATTGTCTTGTTCCGTTCGACGCAAGACACCACAACATGTCTCTGCATGACCCGTCTCCAACCCGCGAATCGAGTCTAATGAAGTGCGACTTCTCTTGCAAGAGGGACTCCGACGAGTCACCTCACCCGGCAATAACGCGCATGCTTGCCTTTCCTGCCCCCGCCCACCGGCGACAGGGCGGCAACGACTTGGCAGATTGTCAGCCACCCTCCGGATCATAGTGACAATCGACACTGCGACTGAATTCGAGTCTTGTCGCTCGTCGTCTGCTACCAGTTTCTGATCCATCGCCATTGACCTGCCGTATGCTGGGTATGGCATCTTTCGTCCGCCCGAATTCGTTCTCCTCATGCTGCGCTGCCATGCGCTGCGCCAACGCTAATGCTGCCGTGGGCTGAAGATACTACCCATCACTACCTAGGCACTGGAAAACATGGGGGCACACGAGGCTATGCATCTCTCCGTTTTAGGATACCAGCCGAGACGCACGAGTCGACTACCCACCCATTCACACATGCTCCAGTTGGCTGGCCTGGGGCCCATCGTCGCCTCACTCCAATCTGGAACCTCGACTGTCATCAGCTGCAACTTGCCTCTGAGTCTTGCAACCCCGCACTATTCATGGGCACGATAATGAACGAAACTCAGCCGTGCAGCACCATCGAACCATGGCGGCCGCGACTGCACCAAACGCACATCCTCAATCAGACGGCAGGGCAGGGCACTGGAGCCAGGGCACACACAACCGACAACCGACGAACCGCGTTTTTCGAACATGGGTTTCCCCCTGTTGAGTTTGACCGACGCCAATTGGCAGTCTCTGGGCTCGCGCGGTCCCCCAGCAGAGAAAAAGGTAAGGGCCAAATCGCCTCCGTATCGTCTCTGCGCGTGGACGTATAATAGTACACTGTACCTCCGTACAGCGGACAGGGAAACTGGAGAGGAACCCAGATGGGACCGCGCCACTGAATTGAATTGATGAACCAACGCTGCCTTTCTTGTCCTACAGTATGGCAGCCAAGGGGGGCGTGCATCCAACGGTCGCTCAACGGCCTGGTCCACCGATCCTGCGAAAAAGGTTGGCCTCTCGTCCGCCGTCGCCTTATCTGGGTGGAGAAACACACACGAACGGGAATAGGTAAACATTGACACGGCTTCGCACGCAGGCAAGATAGGGACGGGTTCGCAATGGTCCTTTGCCTTAACGCACACACGATAACGCTGCGAGTGCCAATGCGTGTACTATATCGGCACGCCTTTAGGAAGTCTTGGAATAACTGATATCCGCCGTTGCTGAACATGGACAGAGTTCTTTGAATTACTCGTCCACAGGCATGGCCAGAGCTACTATTACTGTGCCGCTGCTTTCTGCTGATTGCATTACTGCGACTCAACTGAGTGGGAGTGGGTACGCTGACACGAATGAGGTTCACCAGAATCGGCGTCATTGCCTATTTGTCAGTCGTTCATCAACTCAACACGTCGACGAAGAGGCAACCCTTTTCTGACCATGTATGCTGACAATGGGAGAGAGAACTGTGGAGGCACTGTGAGCTTATTAGTGCACGCAGGAGAGCGCAGTAGCAGCAACCGACCGGCACACGTCCTTCAATGCCCATTGTCGCAAACGAAAAATTGGATGGATGAACAAGTCTTCAAGTTCGATTCGCAGTCCGTCCGTCCGCGAAACTTTGGGCCATGCGAGCGAAGTGGGTGGAGGTGGACATGAAAGTCCACCATTATTACCTTGGATTCAGCCCTTAGACGAGATTCGAAAGTGTTCCAAGCCAACGGTGTGGCGGACTCGAGCTACGGAATTCTGATCGTACCGTTGTACCGAGCTACCTTACCTCGAGAAGCCCGCGAAGAGGGCGAATCATCAGTAGGGTAAGATAGCGTTTGGTGCAGAGATTGGGTTGCCCCAGCGAACCGTTGCCAATTCTGCGGTGGCTATCATCCGTTGTCTGGCAAGGAAATGGGACGACGACTCTGGGCTGCGCCAGCTTCCATTGCATTGCTCTGGGTTCTTTCGGAAACTCGACACAGCCCAGCCTAGCTGAGCGGCGCTGGCTTTGCTGGCTGCAAATCTCAAATTCGTTCCCCTGGACAGGTCGTCAATCTGTCCGCCCGCCCGACCTCCTCACGACCTCTCACCTCACTTTCCAAGCGACAGGAATCAGGATTGGCCAGCCAAGAAAAGCTGCTGATGCACACCATCGATTCGTCACCTCACACACCCTTCCCCCCCTGGTCCTTTGACTCTCCATCCCACACACCCGATTTTCCCAAGTCCCTGCTTGCAAAGGGACCATCACCGGGTATCCTTGACTGCCCCCCAACTTGGCCACCCCGGCCCAGCCTATCCCATCACCTATTCATCTTGGGGCTACTCCGTACTGGGACAGCGGTCGCTGTGCTCACCTACCTTTATCTACGCTTGTTGGGTGCAGCTGAAGTATTACTTCCGCCTACTCCTCCGCAATATCGTAGCTAGGTCACTTCAACCTCTCCCAGCGAACTCCTCTCGTCACCAAACGACGGGAAGTGGCAGCGGCCCTCGCTCCTTGTCGGCAAACCGGCCTTGCGTCTGAGGTTCTCGACGCCCGGAACTCGCGCCCAGGTCCGATGTACCTGATGTTGCACTGTTCGTCCCTTCACAAGCGCAAAGTTCATGCATCAGACGCACCAGTCGCTTCTACACGCTCACAATCCGCCCTGACGACACTCGATCTGTCTTCCGCCAACCGACGAATCGCCTTATTTCAACATACCCGCCCGCGCCTGCCATTGTGACAACGAAGCTTCCCGATTACTCCACTGAACTGGAAACCTGATCTGAGAAACCTCTCGAATCTCGGCGACGCAGCTCCGTCCTCGCTCGTCGTGCCCTCCGCGGAGGTCGACGAGCGTGGATTGCACGAGTCCACAATGGGCCTTTACACAGATCCACCCCCGCTTCGCTCTTTTTCTGAGGATAAGCCGTCATTGCTGGTTTGCTGGTGGATAACGTCATTTTGTACCCTCATCATTCTGCTGCGGGTCGCCGGCCGCTTCATTCGAACTGAGAGGTTGTTCCAGGAGGATAAGGTCGCCGCACTGGTTCTGATCCCTTTGTGGTCCCGAATGGTCTGCGTGCACTTTGTGCTTCTCTACGGCACCAACAATACACAGCTAGGTACATTGTTGTCGGAAGAAGAGCGTAGGAGGCGAATCGCGAGCGGTCTTGTCCTAGCGAGTCGAATCTTTTATGCAGCGACGTATGTCATCCCCACCTCTTTTAAGCCAGGTTGTGTCAGTCCGCAATTTTTTACGGTAGTTGGTCCTCAAACCGGCGAATCGGTATGACGGCTTGCTAATACCTCGTCTGTGCAGATTGTGGATGCTGAAGAACACCATTTTAGAGTTCTTCAAGCGCCTTACCGGCGTCACTTGGGCACGTTCGTACGAGCAGACGCTGGTTTTCATCAGATGCACTTTGCTTGCGACCTTCATCGCAATCATCATCAGTGACCTGGCAGAATGCAGACCTTTTGACCATTACTGGCAGGTTACTCCTGACCCAGGCGGGCAGTGTCGTCAAGGATTCGCTCATCTCATCACGATGGCCACGTGCAACATAATCACTGATGCGCTGCTCGTCTTTTTCCCCATCCCCATCATCTTGCGGAGCCAAATGGGCCTCAAGAGAAAAGTCCAGTTGACATTGCTTTTTTCTCTAAGCCTAGCTGTCATCGGTGTCACCATCTATCGGGTTCCCCACGTCATCAGGAAGCACGGACAACAGCAGTTACGATCGGTGTTTGCGTCGGTTGAACTCTTGTTTGCAACTACAGCTGCGAATGCTCTGGTGCTTGGCTCTTTTGTGCGAGATCGAGGTCTCAAAAAACAAAAGTTCAAGTACGGTTCAGTCGCGGCTGACTCCATGGATCGGGCCCCTGACTCCCGCCGACCAACTCTTCACCGGCATTGGGGAAGTGACGAGGACCTAGTACGGGACGTCGGCCTTGGAGTTGATCCTGACCTGCGCGAACTTCCCGACGCACACAACGACGAATACGATGGCGAGAGTCCGCGTTACACCCCGGCTCCGGTGGCGAGGCCTATCGGGGAGGAGTTGAAGCGTTGGCAATTTCCTCAACGCAAGCGCAGTAACGCCGAAAGCAGCGACGCTTCGCTGCTCCCGCACGATCAGCTCTCGTCCCCACGGAGAAACTCTACTACCACGCCACGGAGGGTTTCGTTTTTCGATGTCGGAGGCCTTCTATCAGAGGATCAGTTGGGAGTACCCACGTACCGGAGGGATAGTCTAGTCTCGAGCGTGGACCCGAAATCACCCCCCGGACACGGCAGACCGTCGCCAACGCTTCCTGCTCCGTCTAATGGCCTCCGACGTGGCTCCACGGCCCTCTTACAGGACCTTGGAGGTCTTCTTGCGCCTGTCAATACGAAACAGTCACGGCAGAGACCCAGGAGTGGTACCGAGCTACAACCTATACCACAATCACAGCACGACGATCATCCATCGTATAATCCTCGCCCCGGCGAGCCAACTCTAATAGACCCCGGTGGCCTCTTGAAGTAGTTCCGTCCGTCAGATCCACGCGGTTTTTTGCTTCATCGCAAGACCTTTATTTTTACGAGTCACATGCGACATGTCTATCACATCTTAGAGGCCTGTATGCCTATGTACAACGACCACCAAAGCGGGGTTATTTGGATTATGTATGAGGAGTTCTAGAGGTTTAGAACCTTGGAATGGCGTTATTTCCATACGAAAGGGTTATTTGGAGGCATGGCGTTTGTTTCTCGCAGACGTTCATTGCCACGACGGGAAACACGGAGTCAGGAAAATTCTTGACCAAAACGAGCCACGGGCGGAACCCTGGGCATTCACGACGATTCCGAAAGCTGTTCGTTTTGGCATTTATTGTTCACATATACCCCGGCAAAATTGCCATCATGTTTGTACTGCACCGCTTGTTCATCATCATCATCTTCTTCTTCTTCTTTTTCATCATTGTACATACAAGATCTACAGAATGATGACACTCATAATTCAAACCTCAACACCAGAGTTGCTTAGTTTCGCGACTTGCGTTCTCCGGTGAATTCCCGGTAGGGCCTATATCCTTGCAGATATCGCCTTCTTCCACCCTGAAACTGCCTGTTCCCTACCCAATTTCAACGACCAACACTAGGGGCGTGTGCCCCCGGCAACCCCTGGAAAACGATTGATTCGCTTTCTCGTTAACCTTTTTAACAGCACACCCGAGCCTTTCGTTCTTTTCTATAGGTTCAGACTTCCCATCCTGACTCACTTTCATATGTATGTGCCTTTCCGGGCGCCTGACTCTAAAACCTTGCTCGAGTAGGTATATACGCAGCCGAAATCCGATCTCCGATATCCGAACGGCCTGGGAGAGAACCCTATCGTTTCTTTTCCCCCTCTCTCCCCCCCGGGAACCATGCGCGCGGAGGGATGATGCATCCCGCTCCTGCAATGACGCATGGGTCGGGGTTTCTTGGCTTTGGTGAGGATGTTGCTAGTGTAGTCTGAAGGGGGGGCCTCGTTGGGGTTGCGATGGACCCCTTTTTCTTTTTCATAATTATGGGGGGGGGGGGGGGGGTGATTTCTTTAGTCGCAGTGATTATGAAGGGGTTCAATCGTTAAGTGATCGTTCGTCCGGTGTTCTTCACGGATCGATCAATCGAAGGGTTCCACCGAACTTGGGATGTCCCCTTCTTCTGGGAAAAGGGGGATTTTGCGGGCTCAAGATCTTTCGCTCTGAAGGGGGGGGGGGGGGGGGGGGATTCCATTAAAGATGACGAACGTCAAAACGAGGCGCCAAGCTTGCTCGAGGCGCATGGAGTATTAAGTATAACGGTGGACATCAAATATCGCGTGCCCGGCTTGTTGAGCCCGAGCCGCAAGACCTGCCAGTCCTTGCCACCTACCTACCTAGGGACCTAGGTAGGTATGTTCCCGAAAAGGTAAGGAGACAAGAGACGACAAGCAACAAGGAGGGTGGGAAACAATTTTATGACAAACTAGGTAGTTCCCGGTTATTGCTCGTACGTGAGGCTGATGGGATACTTTGTTTGGATCCGAGCTCGCGGATTTATATTCAAACGGAAACGTGCCCTCTTTTCTTTCCCCCCCCTTTTTTTTTTTTTTTTCTCCCGCGGCGAGCGGGCTGCGAAGAAACCCGTGTTTCGTCATCGCATCTCTCCGATTGCTGGCGCGGTCAGTGCGAATGACAGTCGTTTCCTTGAGCTGGGGTAAGGTGCAGACGGTTGACCAAAGTTGGCTCAGCTTTAACGAAAAGTCCTTGCACTGCGGTTTGTTTCGCAACCCACAGCTGAGTGCTCCCCTGCGAAGAAAACCAAAGTGAATAGTTTGTAGTTTGGTATTTGTTCTTTCTAGATGGAAAGCCTCTCTTTTTTGGGCTTTGGTTCATACACAAAACAAAACAGCAGACCGTAGCCTTTCCCTCAACGCCGAACTCGGAGTGATGCAAAGAGTATCGTAAACTCCCTCCTTCTCCCCCAGGTTACCCGGGCGGGGCTTCTCTCCTGCTCAAAAGAGCCTTAGCCAGCCTCTTGGGGATCCTCTGTCCTTTTGCCTCTTTCTTCATCTTTCCGCCAATGAATCTTCCCATCGTCGCAAACCTACTTCTGTACTGACGCCTTCGCCTACGCAATTCGTTCATACACACAAGCGGTAGCTGGCATAACGACCGGCGGTCTCGGAGTTTCGGATGATCTTGACGACGTGGCCGCGCTTCAGGCCGAGGTACTTTGCGACGGGGTCCTTCTGCAGGATACGGGGCAGCTGGGTCTCCTTGAGGCGGTAGCGCTTCAGCAGCGCGATCTTCTCCTCGCGGGAGAGCAAGATGTGCTTGGGGACGAGCTCGTGCTTGGTGATGTTGACGAGGAGGTCCTCCTCGAGGAAGCACTCGACCTTGGCAAAGGATTCGATGGTGACGAGCATCTTGCGCGCCGCAGGGGAGAGAGGTACGTGGGTGACCATGATGCCCGAGGTGTACTTGTTGCTGATGAGGTGGTGAATGAACTTCTTAATCTCCTTGATGCCGAAGGTCGTGTCCGCGAGGAACTCGACCCAGAGGGTGCCACAGTCGGGCGTCGGGTTGGGGTTTTGCGGTGTCGCGGGAGGTGTGAACTTGCGGATCATGTCGGCGGACGGGTTTGCCGAGAACTGAAGCTTGCCGCGGCTGACAAGGTGCGTATGTGAGTACGAGCTGCGTCAAGGACCCCCAAGATCGAAGAAGGGGAAAATCTTACTTTACGCTGCCGTCGCCGCTGGTATACTCCATCTTGAAGCGGTCGAGAGAGATTGTGAGTTCGTCCTCGGCAAGCTCGTAACCCTGCATCCCTCGTTAGCCCTGGTGTCGCAAAGCCGCGAGTATCTCTCGTCCGCCTGAGAGAGAACTGCAGTTTATTGAGCATCCGCAGTTCTGCTCCTGATCAGACGAGAATGGGTGCTCCCGTACGCGATCCGCGGCCATCTCGTGGGCCGTCCTCCAGGCGCGCCACAACCTGGTGACCTCCTTGTTCACGTCCTTCTGCTCCGACATGTTGACGGCGGTCGACTATCGGCGGAATCAAGCTGTTGATATTTCAAGAGCGAGGAGATCGTCGGTCGTGGCGGGCGGGCGGTCGTGGATGAGGGTGGAGTTGGGATGCCGGGGGAGTCGAGGTCGAGGTCGAGAAAACGATTGGCGTCGGTCGCAATGACAAAAAAGTTCTGGCGGTTCAACTCAGCCTTGCAGCGAAAAATCGAAGTGGGGCCCGAGCGCCCCAAAACATCCAGTCCCGATTCAAAGACGGACGGGGACGGGCTTTTCTGGAAAAATCTCCAGACCCGACGTGACAAGGATAGGTTTATCCGAGGCATTGTAGAATCGGAACAACCCCCGAAAGACATGACGAGAAGCCCGGGCCGCTGGCTGATATTGAGAGACACCCTAGCAAGTAGGTGGCAGGTGCACGCACCAGCCACGGGCCCTTTGCACCTTCAAGTTCCAAGGGTCCAGAGAAGTGTGCAGCGCACGTGCCAACCCAACTTTGAACCCCACAATCGAAGTCTGGACAGCGGTGGCCTCTAGCCAGGAAAGTAAGTACCTGCCACGGAACCCAAAAGTGAATTTCAACAAAATTTGGGGCTGTCTTCTACAGGCAAAAGTTAACCTCTGCGCGGCCCATAATTCCTCCCTCCTCGTCCATCCTTATCCTCCACCTTCCACAACCTCGTACCTGCGACCTTTGTTGTGTGCGCATTCACTGCTTTGCCAATTGATCGTCCCTTCTTGCAGGACGGCAGGCATCATATACCTCGACAATGGCGGATACTAAGCAGGCACCCGCTAAGGCGGCCGACAAGGCGGAGCAGAAGACGAGGCCGACCATGCCTGATGAAGCCGAGTTCAAGAAGAAGCTAAATGTCGCCGAGAAGGAGCTCAAGGAGGCCGAGGACAAGCTGGTATGTTCATAGTATTCACTGCTCCCTCGAATTGCTGTCGCATACCTTCCTCCCCGGCTGGGAGGCAGGCGCAGTCGAGCGTTTTCAGACACCACTACTACAATGACTCCATCCCAAGTCACACCTGCTGACCATGATCCCAATCGCAGAAAGCCATCAAGGCCAAGATCGATCTCGCTTCCCCCAACAAGAACAAGGACCAGCCCTCTCCCACCCAAAAGCGCCGCCAGGAGCTCATTGCTCAGCTCAACGAGATCCGCCAGAAGCAGGGCGCTGGAAAGAATGCCCGTACTGGCAAGCTTGACCAGATCAAGCGCCTCGACGAGCAGGTCCGCTCCCGTATCAACGAGCAGAAGACCGCAAAGTCCAAGGTCAACTTCAAGAGCGTCGAGGAGGTCGACCGCCAGATCGAGAAGCTCGAGTCCCAGGTCAACTCGGGTTCCATGAAGATCGTTGACGAGAAGAAGGCCCTCGCCGAGATCTCTTCCCTGCGCAAGCTCAAGAAGAACTTCTCCCAGTTCGACGACTCCCAGAAGCAGATTGACGACCTGCGCGCCAAGATCAAGGAGATCAAGGACTCCATGGACGACCCGGAGAGCAAGGCCATGAGCGAGCAGTACAACAAGCTCCAGGCCGAGCTGGACGCCATCAAGGCGGAGGGCGATGAGGCCTACAAGAACCTCTCTGCTCTGCGTGACGAGCGCACCAAGCTCCACGCCATCCAGAACGAGAAATATCTGGCCGTCAAGACCCTGAAGGACGAGTTCTACCAGGGACGCAAGGCCGCCCAGGCCTTTGAGCGCGAAGCCCGCGAGAAGGCTCGCGAAAGGAGGAAGGCCGAGCACGACAAGTACATCAAGGAGCGCAAGAAGGCCGACGCCGAGAAGTTCCTTGCCGAGGCCAGCGATCCTGCCTACCTCGAGGAGATCCGCCGCGCCAACAGTCTCCTCCAGTTCCTCGATCCCTCCCACAAGACCGAGAAAGCACCCCTCATGGCCGACAGCGGCCTCAGCGCCCAGGCCTCCCGTACTGTTGACGACTCTGGTCTGAAGGGCATGAAGGTCGTCTCTAAGAAGGACCGCGATGATGAGTACTTCCCCGCCCAGAAGAAGGGCAAGAAGGGTAAGAAGGGTGGTGCTGCTGCCCCCGAGGGCGGCAAGTTCAACTGCCCGCCCTCTGTCGTCGAGGACTGTGCTTTCATGGGCATTGATCCCCCCATGAGCCAGGCCGACGTTCCCGCTGTCACCGAGAAGGTCAAGGCCAAGCTTGACCACTGGAAGTCCGACCAGCAGGCCCAGACTCAAAGAGTAAGCCCCAAGACCATCCGATGTGAATCGGCAAGATCTTTTAACTGACAATTGTTGCAGAACATCGAGAAGGCCAAGAAGCAGCTCGAGAAGCTCGAGGCCGACGAGGCCAACGGCGTCAGCAACGGCGACGGCGTCGAGGAGGTTATCGAGGACCTCAAGGAGACCTCCGTCGAGGAGAAGGCATAGTTTCCGCCGCCGCCTGTGCCTGGCCTTGGCCCAACCACCGACTGGCTCAGATCAATCCACTCATCACATCCACGGTGACGAGCAGGAAGCAGCCTAACCTAAAAGATACACGCAAACACCCTCACAAAAGCTCCTAACCCTTGCATAAAAACTCGGAACCTCGCGGGGGACGCAAACTTTTTTTTTATAACCTCTGGTCCTTTTTTTTTTGCGTCTTTCCAGCCCACACTTGCTCGCCGACTCGAACTTGAGGGCTTTCTTGTACTTAGAACCCCTCCCCACCCCCGGGGGGTTTTCCAGCCAAAATGAGAGGAAAGAGAAAAGCTATGTTCAACCTTGTACATGACAAATCCATCTCATTCATGCCGTGACGGGAGAAGAAAGAAACGAGTTCTCTAATCTAATTCACTGAACTCTACCAAACCCCCTCATCTCGGAACGTCCATGCAAGCTCGAGAGCTTGCCTGCCTACCTACCAAAGCAGCCAAGCTAGGTAAGCTGCTCAAGCTAGCTGTCCATGTCCCAGCATGCACAACACATGGAACCCGGCTGGTACCAACCCTATCACCCTGTGACGTCCGACCACTGGCAGCGGCCCATTCCTCTTGGGCTCCACGTCGCGTCGGGCAGATGTGCTTATGCGTCATGCCGAACATTGGTGGTTTCTGGGGAACACCGTTGACGTGTCGTCACGGGGACGGGGACGGGTACACTTGGCTCGTGGGGTGCTATACAAACGCCCGTTCTTTCTGGGCGTCTCTGGCGATGCTGTGCTTGTATGGGCTGCTCCCCGCGGCTGCTCACGTCTGTGTGATCAGATGACGTCTCTGGTTCGACTCTGGTTCTTTTGGACCGAACCACAACGTGCACCCAAAACAAAGTCATGACGATTTGCGCAAGAGGAACGCAGAGAAAATTTCCGACCTTTGTAGATTGCTCTAGCAGCCGCGTCTGAGGGCGTTCTCATGCTGTTGTCAAATACCAGTGCGAAATAAGTGTAGAGAAACAGTAAGAAAAAACGAAGAGAAATATCAAGGTATCCGGCCTGCGCCGTCATAAATGCTAGCCATGGTGAGATGTTTGCCTCTTTCCGTTGCTCATACACCGACGCCGACCTACCGAGAGACATAGGAGAAGCCCAGAGGATTAAGTACAAAAGCTGGTGAAACTGAAGCACAATTTCTGTCTCCGGAAACGTATTAACATAATCCACGGCGGATCCCTGAGTGAGCCACTCCATTCTGTAATGCAATACTCTTAGGACGCCGGAAAAGGTGGGGCCTTATGCACTTCGTGGATCTCACGAGACATCGTTACAAGGCGCGAAGGCCCTGCGCGCCATACAAACGAGACCTGTAATCCTTGGACGGGAAACCGACACATGGTATTTGGTTTGGGCCTGGGGCGAAATCAAGGGCCCCAACCGGCGTGACCGTAGTAGGAACCTGGAGGCAGCTGAGGGGCAGTGCGTCCACCACCATACCCGCGTTCACCACCGAAAGGTGCGGGAGGCCCCATCTGTGCCATAGGTCCTGGAGGACCTGGAGGAGGAACAGATCTCCTGCTGTCTCTTCGGCCAGGTGTTCTTGTTTCCATCCTGCTAGGCTGCTCGAAGGGTGGCGGTGTCCTCCGTGCGAATGGATCCTTTTCATGAGAGCTAGCACCGATGGCCGGTGGACCAGAACCTGTAACGGGAACCCTCCTGCTGGCTTTCCTCGAGCCGCTGAGGGCGCTCAAAGGGGGATCCTTGACTACGGGATCATCATCGGGTGGGAGAGTCAGCTCGACCAGACTGTAGAAGTATTCTAAAACCTCGGGGTATCGGTGGACGCTGGATTGCCAGTCCTCGTCAATGCTACGCTTCAGACTTGCTTGCGCCTGGGCGATCTCGTTGGGATGAGGCGGGGCTTGGTAGTAGTGGTAGGCGTGAGCGGTGATACGATCGACGTTGGCGGCATGGGCAGCCTTTCGACGCTCAGTGAGCAAACGGAAGTACTCCAGGATGTAATCTTGGGCGTGAGCTCGAACCCAGGTACTGACATCTGAGTCAGTAATGAGCGACGTGGCGATCAATGCCTCGCAAACGTACCGGATGTCGTTGTATATCGACTGCATCATGCGATGCTCGGCCTGCTTTATGGCAACATCAAGACCTTTGGCCTCGCAGTCGCATGCCAGAGTGGCAGGGGCATGGCAAATGGCGCAGTCGGGGTCCATCCTAACTGTTATCGTCTTGCGCTGACGGGGTGTGCGTGGTGTCCGCGGCCTGTAGTCTCTGGTATACATTTTAGCGGGAAGTTCCCGAGGGGACACCAACGGTATGTATAGAGGGAATTGGTCGAAGAGGCTTGGAGATTATTGTACAAGAGAGATCAAGATGGTTTGTCCACTACTAATACAATCGTCATTCTTCCGCGAGACCCCCTATTCATGGGTCTCATGAGAGACGAGTTGGTGGGTTGGGGTTGTGAAGGTGTCGTGGAGAGAAAAGGGAAGAGGCGAAGAACGAGTGGAAGGCGGTGATGAACTGACCTGAGCTACTATTAAGAGGGGAATGGTAATGGCAGAGGTGTTGGCCGCAGTAAGGGAGGAGTTGGGAATAAACAAAACTAAGACGGATAAAGCGAGCAGCTACTGTCGACTGGTGCTATGTATCATGCAGCATCGAAGCATGAAACAATAACGCAAGCAAGCGGCAGGCGGGAAGAACGATTCAAGGTCGCGCGATGGAGAGGGCCGAGACGGACAACAGCGAAGAGAGGTCGTACTCGTTGGCACACGCGACGAGAACGAACTCTGATTCAACAGGAGACAAAAGCAGACGATGCGGAGGAGATGTGGGGAGAAGATAGGTCGATCCACGAGGACGCGGGAAGATGAAGAGAAGATCGAATGAAACGGGATTTTGACTGCAGGCGAGTGTCGTGGCTCGAATGCGAGCGTTGTGGAATATGCAAGTCTGGGCACCTGGGGGCAGGGTGGTCCAATGGCGTGGGACAGCAAGCAGCAAGCAGGAGATGTCTTCTGCCCGATGGCGTCCCAATGAGATTTGATCGGCGGCCAGTGAGAGTCAGGAAAGAGGCGGGATTCTACACCTTTTGCTTGGTGGATTGGGAGGGGACCAAAGACGGGAAAGGTGGAAGATGAGAGAGATTATTGTAAAACTCCAGCGGAGTTGAGCGGCCAAAAGGTATGGCAGAAGGAGAGGTGCAGCAGCAGTTCGGGCCTTGAGAGTGGAGGGGAAGGAATTCCATTATGTGCGTTGTTCGCCCCTCTGTTGAAGTTCCGTTGCCGCCATTGGGCCTCAAGGCGGTCAAGGAACCATCGTCCAGTACCTACCTACATTACATTAATATAGCTACCTAGGTACTTTACCTACCTTCCATGACGAAGAATCAGGGTAGCTTGCTGAGGTAACGAAGCCGCGGGGCGTTTGCTGTGAAGCGGGGAGGAGGTTGGGCGAGAAAGCAAGCGAATGGAAGCAAGCACCAGCCTGGTTTGCGCTGGTCGTCTTTCGTCCAACGGGAGCTACCGAAAACGAAAGAAAGCGGAGAGGGGCAGTTGTCGGGCGGGTCAGACCTTCCAGTTTCCAGAGGCCGACACGGCCGGCGGGGTGGAGTGGCTGGACTGGACCTCATTGAACTGGCAAGGAATTCGGCGCCACCTTCTTCTGGACCGTTGCAGCAGCAGCAGCGCTCAAAACTGCAGCCAGCCGAACCAACAAAAGATGGGTGGAAGCAACCCAAAAGGCCCGATCTAAGTGTTCGGAAGAGCCCATTCGATTGCCACAAGCTTTGGGATGGAATGCTGCGTTCAGCCCTTGTTCTGAGCCTCACTCGAAGCCATCCTCCAGTATCACAGCTTCACCATAGTGGCCCAGCCCGACCTGCCACTTGGTCTCTGGTATTGCCGCCGATGTTTTGGCTCACGGTACTCTGAGGTGTACTGAACGGCTCTTCGATGCATCTGCAACCTCTACTGTCAGAAACTAAGTCAGGCTCACCGCATCTTGAGACCATGCAGCTGGGCTTCCACAGCCTGCCGCCGACGGTCGAAACGTACCTAGCTGGACCAATTGAGCTATTAGATTACGGAGTTTCAAGGCAATGAACCTGTGGCAACCCACCATTGGTAATATAGCTGTCAGGTGCCCACAGCTAACGGGTGGGACGACATATATATCTACATCACACAACCCCACTACATATATCTAGAACCTACACAATCTATCCCAGATGAGACCACACTCACAATTAGTAGCATAACTATATAATACTAGCGAAATGCTACT
Organism: Colletotrichum euphorbiae; assembly: GCA_037178605.1. Lineage (NCBI taxonomy): Eukaryota > Fungi > Ascomycota > Sordariomycetes > Glomerellales > Glomerellaceae > Colletotrichum > Colletotrichum euphorbiae. The sequence continues at coordinate 49,422 of JAXCEF010000124.1, forward strand.
TAGAGAAATAAGTAATTATATATAATTATATATTATTATATAATTCTAAATCCTATTTATTAAAACCTATAGCTAAATTTACTGCTATAATAGCTGTATCTATTATTATATTTTAGATAATATTATCTCTTAATACTACTATTACTCTAACTATACTCTAGTATATCCCGCCTAACCTTATTATTATCTCTATAGAGACTAATCTCTATTAGTAGTCTAAAAAGCTTCCTAAATTTACTAATACTAACTACCTCTATATTGGTATAACAGAAGATAATAATCTCCTATAAGCTACTGATATTATGCAAGCTATTCTAATTAACCTAACTAGAGTAACCTACTTCAATTAGCTATTCCCTATTAACTAGTTAATAAGTAAGGTATTATTCTAAATATTCCTTAGAATATAGTATTATTAAGAAGATCTCTATAACATATAATAATAGCAGTCTAAAGCAGATACCTTAATATCTAACCTTAATAATCTTGGACGGGACGACTTTCCCCAGCGGCTTCGGCAGCCAAATAAACGCCACGATTGACAGCGGCATTCGCTGGTTGATCCCAGTCCCAGTCGGTTGCTCCCGCCCCTGCTCGATTATGTAAGGATTATCTGGTCTTATCGTCTGTCGGCGATAACCCAAAATTTCCAAGTCTTGAATTCAGCCACAGACATTGCGAGCTTGGTGCAGACCCGGCATCTTCTTTGAGCGGAGTCACCTAAGGTAGGAACAATGGCGTCGAGATGCTCCGGCAGCCATTCCCTCTTTCTACCATTCCTTTACCCCTCCCTCTACATCTCCAGAAGCCCTCCCACCTCGTGCCTCGCCACGAGAGCCTTCGCAAGTCGTCGCCACAGCTCGAACCAAGCTTCCACCCAGGAACCAACATCGAGCCGACTGAACCCTGCGCCCGACGACTACGCCCAACCCAACTTCGCCGACAAAGCCAGCCTGACTCTTTACGCCGGTCCTGGTGGCAATGGCTGTATATCATTCATGCGCGATGCATACCTTCCCGACGGTCCCCCAAACGGCGGCGATGGAGGCCATGGAGGCAACATCTACATTCAAGCTGTACACGGCGAAACCTCTCTACATAAGCTGGCAAGGAAACGTTTCGTGCGAGCAGGGAGAGGAAAGCATGGTCAGGGCAGCGCAAAGGGCGGTCAACGAGGCGAGGATATTATCATCACCGTACCCGTCGGCACTGTTGTACGGGAGCTGAATAGAGAAGATCCGGTTGCGGAAGATGCGATGCTCCAACGCGCATTGAAGGCGCAGAGGAAGGCCGAAAAACGGGCAAAACGAGAGCGCGATGAAGAACTTGCGCGGCGAGAATTAGAAAAAGGCGACGAAGAGGAGGAGGAGGAGCGGATCGAGGAGGAACGTAAAGCCAAAAAGCTTGAACCCGAGGAGGAGGAACCTGAAGATAACGAGCGTCACAAGTGGCTTCTGTACCCGGGTCTTTCGAAATCTGATTTGAAGACAATATCTCTACCCAAAGCGCCTCGCCGCCAGCGACTCTACCATCAACCTCCTGGTCCGATCCAGCTCGACCTATCTCGCCCGACACCGCAACCTATGCTGCTCGCTACTGGTGGCATTGGCGGTCTCGGCAACCCGCACTTTGTATCGCGCGAACATCCTCGCCCCATCTTTGCGACCAAGGGCGAGCGCGCCGTAACTATGCAGATCGAGCTTGAGCTGAAGCTTCTTGCTGATGTCGGCCTCGTGGGTCTGCCCAATGCTGGAAAGAGCACATTACTACGCGCAATCACAAACTCGCGCGCCCGCGTCGGCAACTGGGCTTTCACGACTCTACAGCCAAACATCGGCACTGTTGTGTTGGATAACTACAAGGGTCGTTCTGTCATCAAGAGCTACAAGCGATATGCGACTGCAGTTTCTCCCCTCGACACCACTGAGGAAGAATTTCAGGTTGAGCAGCGAACACGTTTCACAGTTGCCGACATCCCAGGTCTCATCGAGGGCGCTCATCTAGACCGCGGACTGGGCATGGAGTTCTTGCGCCATGTTGAGCGCGCTGGCGTGCTGGCTTTCGTGATCGATCTCTCTGCAGGACCTGCTGTCGCGGCACTCAATGCATTGTGGCGGGAAGTGGGCCTTTATGCGCAAATGCGCGAGGAAGAGGAGCGCGATCGGGAAGTGGATTCTCGCATCGATTGGGATCTTACCTCGGAGGCTAAGCAGCAACGGTACTTTGAGGACCAAATGATGGTCGCAGACGCCCCCGAGATACCCAACGAGGAGTCGGGTCTGCACATTACCGCAAAACCTTGGTTCGTCGTGGCTACCAAGGCAGACTTGCCCGAGACCCAACAGAACTTCAAGGAGCTGAAGGACTACCTTGAGAACATCAAGCAAGGAACCGCACCTCATCCAAGTGGCGTTGAGGGTGCCTGGATCGAGAATTGTGCTGTCATCCCTGTGAGCGCCATCAATGGCCAAGGGGTTGATCGCATCGTTCACTGGACTGTGGGACTCCTCGATGACTAAATGTACCATATTTTTAACATTTTGTACAATAACACCCCTTGTTAGCGAAGACAGAACGAACCTATATGCCTTTGATTTCAGACAGGCTTGGATTACAGTCTTGACATCAAACCAAGAGAACAGCCTCACTTTATTCGGGGGGCAAAACTACATCTTATACGACACACCAGATTCATGCTCCATCATGTCAAAAGCTGGCTTCGCCGAAAACCATCCCGCAAGCTCAGTCCCAATGGACTTATACGTGAATTGCGCGTCTTCTTCCTCGACCTTCACCGTCTGGTGACCCCGGCCTCCGGCGGCAGCATCGGCAAGCAACTGCTGATGACAGCAGCGCTCCAGACTCAGGAACCAATACACGCAGCTCTCGATCGACTTTCCGCAAGTGATGAGGCCGTGGTTCTGAAGGATAGCGGCCTTCTTGTCGCCCAAAGCCTTTGCGATGCGGATGCCCTCTTCTTTTCCGAGAACGATGCCGCCAAAATTGTCGTACAGGACCACGTCGTTGTAAAAGGCGCAGGTGTCCTGGCTGGTGATGTCTAGGTTGCGACCCAAGGTGGAAAAGGCCTGGCCGTAGAGTGAGTGAGAGTGGGCTACACAAATGACGTCTGGTCTGGCTTCGTGGACTGCGTGGTGGATCATATATGCTGTACCCATGTCAGTCTGTCTATCTGGAGAGCTGCCCGAACAATTCGAGAGAGAGAGGTGGCAAACCGGCAGTGTTGAGCAGTTTTACCGGGCCTCCTTCGACGACGTCTCCCTTCTCGTCCACGCGGATGAGATCTGAAGCCTTGAGGAGGGGCCAGGGCACGCCAAACGGGTTCAACCAAAAGGTGCCGGGCTCAACGGGGTCCTGCTCTCTTTGTTTAAAAACTGGAATCTTCGGGCAAAGATGCGAATCAAACGCACACGAGCAGTAATGTGGCCGGCCACACCAGCGTCGAAGCCATTCTTGGCGAAGATGCGGAAACCCAAGGCCAAACGCTCCTTGAGATGTTGTCGTTGCTGGTAGGGATCGTCGTATTTCACTGGCTTGATGACGCCGGAAATTTTCAAGGTCCCCCTTTCCTCCGTGGTCGTCCCCTTTCCGTTGGTGCCGTTGGTGGCGGCAGAGGCGTCTGCCTGAGGGAGTTGATTCACAGTAGTCGCGGGCGCCATTGCAGTGTTGAATTTCCAATCAGCAGTCAAAACACAGTGATCACAGTTGTAAGTCGGATGAAAAGAAGGGGACATGGGTGTGAACGTTAGTAGTATTTAAATAATGCAGGCAACTTCCAGATCAAGCCCTTAGTCAAGCGGAAAGGGCGCGGAACACCCGCTTCATGCGGGGATGTCCTGGTCTCTGAGCTGCTAATCTTCGGGTGCCGTTTCACTCGTCCTGACTGGAGTAAAGTCTTGTTGGGGATGGCGGCTTAACGCAAACTCCCCGTGGCGACCGGCCATGAGAAGAGACGGAGGCAACCCCGCATTATATCCTTGACCCACTTCACGTCACCAACATAGTGTAGTCCAATCAGTGTTGGCGGGAGCCATTTCTGGTACATAGCTAAGACTAGGTTTGCAGTTGGAATTCACTAATCATCCAGTTGGGGTTTGGCGTTGAGAGGATAATAACAACCTGGAAGCACATGAAAGTCGCATTGCCCCACGGAGGATACGGAGATCCCAGGTTTCAAAGGCTCTTTGGGACACCAGAAGCCTCACGGCCAATTGGTAAGCTTGATTACTCACTTTTGATGGTTTGAAATACGCTGTTCGAGGAGTTCAAGATAGGATGAAACCTGCTGGACATTCCGTATATAGTCTAGCAGCCAACTCCGCTGACGAATGATGCTGTTGGACCTCGAGGAGGCTGGAGCTTTTACAGGTGCTCGAGCGGATACAAGCCGGGGTTGAGACCCTGAGTGACAGGGGTACAATGCGGGGTGATAAGATAGCCCACATACTCTACTCTGATTAGTCAATTATTTCCAAATCGGAGGTCTGGGCGCAAACCGTCCGAACCTCCAACTGTTTTTTTTTTTTTTTTCCTCCTTTGGAGTGACGGCAAAATTTCTGACTGCGCGACGCAGATCAGCTTGAAGGCCGCATCTTCAATTTCCTTCTCCGTCCATAACCCACGTGCGCGCCCGCTACCTCACCACACGCACGTCAATAGAGCCAGTATCATGGGTCGCAAATTCAGAGTGAGTGACTTTTCCAACGTTTGCTCGTTTACCTGCTGACACCCGCCACAGGGAGGAAAGAAGGGCAAGGGCGGACGCGGCGGCGCTCAAGGTGCCGACCGCGGTCGGCAGCCTCGCAGCGAGTCGTGGACGGCGTATCCTGCCGTCGAGAAGAAGAACGAGAGGCTCCAGCGTTACTACAACACTATTATCGGTCTGTCAGAGGAGGAGCAGGGTCCTTTCTGGGATGCGCTGCGCCGTGATCTTCCCAACAGCTTCCGCTTTTGCGGTTCCAAGGGGTACGTGATGGCAGCGACTCCGCGCGACGCTTGCCTAGTTACTAACTCCCCAAACAGCCACGCTTTGACCGTGAAGAAGCTTCTCCAGCACCGATACATGCCCGAGATCGTCAAGATCGAACACGCCGATGGCCGAGCCGTCGAGCCTCCAAAGCCCCTCGAGTGGTACCCCAACGAGCTCGCTTGGTGGATGACGACCCCGAAGAACGTTATCCGCAAATACGCGCCCTTCTCCGCCTTCCAGAAGTTCTTGGTCTCGGAGACGAGCGTCGGCAACATCAGCAGACAGGAGGTCGTCTCCATGATACCTCCCCTTTTGATGGATGTCCGTCCTGGCATGACTGTTCTGGACATGTGCGCCGCCCCCGGCAGCAAGGCCGGCCAGCTTCTCGAGATGATTCACCAGGGCGAGGAAGCTAGGGTCAGGAAGGTTTTACGCGCTAATGCAAAGGAGGACGGGCTCGATCTTGGCCCGGAAACCGAAGAGGAGCGCCAGGCTGACCTCGACGCCGACCCATCGGACTATGGCCGAACTACGGGACTGCTGATTGCCAACGATGCCGACTACAAGCGCGGACACATGCTTGTTCACCAACTTAAACGTCTTTCGTCCCCGAACCTGCTCGTCACCAACCACGACGCTACCCAATATCCCTCGATCAAACTCCCCTCGAACCCCGCGACCCCGAATAAGCCCGCCTACCTGAAGTTTGACAGGATTCTGGCTGATGTGCCCTGCTCTGGTGACGGAACCCTGCGCAAGAACCAGAATTTGTGGAAGGACTGGCAGCCCGGCAACGCTCTTGGCCTCCATGTGACCCAAGTCAGAATCCTGCTGCGCGCTCTCGCCATGCTGAAGGTGGGAGGCCGCGTCGTCTACTCTACCTGCTCCATGAACCCCGTTGAGAACGAGTCCGTCATCGCCGCCGCCATCGACAGGTGTGGAGGCCCCGACAAGGTTGAGATTGTCGACTGCAGCAACGAGTTGAAGGGTCTCGTCAGAGCCCCTGGTATGCGCAAGTGGCAGATCATGGACAAGTCTGGGAGATTGTGGAGCTCCCAGGCCGAGGTTGACGAGTACACCAAGTCCAGTGCCGACGGCATCGCCCCTGGTAGACTCGTTGAGACCATGTTCCCGCCCTTGGAAGGCAGCGTCTGTTCCGAACTCCCTCTTGAGCGCTGCATGCGTGTCTACGCACACCAGCAGGACACCGGCGGTTTCTTCATCACCGTCCTGCAGAAGAAGTCCGAAGTCAAGATCCGCCCCGAAGAACAGAAGAGCGACGACGCCACCAAGTCGAACGCAACTACCGCTGCCGCTACCCCTGCGGCCGAGAATGCTGCTAAGACGAAGCCCGAGGAGAAGGTCGAAACGGTTGAAGCGAAGACCGAAGAGAAGAGTGAGGATGAGGCCGAAGACAAAGCCGAAGAGGCAGCTTCAAATGGCGCAAAGCGAGCGCGTGACGAAGAGACGGCTGACGGCGAGAACCAAGAAGCGAAGAAGCCCAAGATCGACAAGCCCGAGAAGCCTCAAAGATCAAACCGCAACGCCTATGGCCAGGTCGAGGAGCCCTTCAAGTACCTGGACCCCAAGCACGAGGTCATCCAACACATAAAGTCCTTCTACCATATCTCTTCTCGCTTCCCCGAGGACCGCTTCATGGTCCGCAACGCCACCGGCGAGCCGGCCAAGGCCATCTACTACACCTCCGCCCTCGCCCGCGACATCCTCCTCGAGAATGAGGGCCGCGGCATCAAGGTCATCCACGGCGGCGTCAAGATGTTCATGAAACAGGACGCCCCCTCCGCAGAAGTCTGCCGCTGGCGCATCCAATCCGAGGGCATGTCCATCCTCCAGGGCTACGTCGGCGAGCAGCGCGTCGTGCGCCTCACCCACAAGGAGACGCTCCGCAAGCTTCTCATCGAGATGTTCCCCCGCATCGCCGACGGCGAGTGGGAGAAGATGGGCGAGATCGGCGAGCGCGTCAGAGACATCGGCATGGGATGCTGCGTGCTGCGCGTCGAGCCCGACGGCTCCGACGTCGCGTTCGGCGAGCGCATGGCGCTCCCGTTGTGGAAGAGCATCCACTCCCTCAACCTCATGCTTCCCAAGGAAGACCGCACGGCCATGCTGCTGCGCATCTTCAACGACAACACACCGCTGATCAACAACAGCCTGCAGAAGCAGAGGGAGATCGACCAGGCCGCCAAGGTCAAGGCCGCCGAGGAGGCCGCACTGGCGGAGCAGGATTTTGGCGACATCGAGGACGCGCCGACCCCTGAGGCGATGGACGTCGAGCCTTCGACGACTGCGGCTGAGCCCGCGACGGAGACTGGCAAAGAGGTGCTTTAGGAGGAGCTCTTTCCGGACGATCCGTGCCAAGATGAAGAGGTCCAGAGAACTCATGAGCAGTCTAAGTTGTGGTCGGACATTTTCGGTAACCCAAATGACTCAAGGCAGAGGGCAGATGCAGATGCAGATGTGGCCGTGGTAAACGGCGGCGCCGTTGACCGTCAAGGACGGCGAGAACGGCGAGAACGGCGAGAACGGCAGAAGAGGGGCAGAAAGGCTCTTTGACTGATAGTGAGCTTCGCGATGGGGTCTTTGACGACGCGTGTCGTTGGATCCGTGGAGCTCTGGGACGTCTCACGCGGTCCTGAGGTCGGCCGGGCGGGATTTTCTCAACTCGTGCGGCCGGAAGACCTCTGTCGATCCGCTGGGATGGAGACGTCTGAGAAAGGAGAAAATGTATGAGTAAATGAAACTCGAAGTCTCATATTACATACAGTCTATCAAAAGACAAGGTTTAGATCATACTTTGCCGTCTTCGTGTCGCTTGAATAGAAGAGGATGGACCTTTCAGGAGGTTTTTTTAATGCCCAGTTTACCCAACCAGACCAGCATCTGAGATGTCCCATGGGATCCCCAAGAATAAGGCTCCACAAGTGGCAAATGCAAACATTGTTCAAAAGTTGGGCTTGATCGACGTCGTTAAATGCACCAGAGTGGAAAAAGAGAGAACCAAAGAGATGCTGCGCAATCGCGGACGGGAATTGAGCCCGACGTGGGGGTCGAACCCACAACCTTGAGATTAAGAGTCTCACGCTCTACCGATTGAGCTAGCCGGGCGAGCGAGTATTTTGTCGTGATGGAGTCGGCGGGGTGGTGGGTTTATGACGGGGAGGATGGGAGGGAGCAGACGCTGACGAAGGGTCATCGTGGAGATGGCGTTGTGGCACGATGAGTGGACCTTTGAGGTCCTTCTAGGATTTAAGATATCACCATGGTGTTTTGGTTCTGGTTGGGCCGGCCTCCAAGAATTCTGACTGCTGCAAGGTTGACCCCTGATTTTGAGAGCGTGAAAGGCCCGGTTTGTCCATGGAGACGTCGGGTGTGCATGTTGTGTGATTTGCGAGGAAATCAGCAACGGCAAGATGTGCCCCGATCAGGTTATCTCAAGGTGCGTGATATGATACAACACTTGTCTCTCTTCGGGGTCAATGGGGTATTTTGCCGGGGTTGAATTTCCGACATTCACTGCAATTGAGTCGACGCGTGTATACTGTGTCAGGGTGAAGAGCCAAGTAAGGTACTAGGTTCAACTTTGAGTCTCTTTCGAGTATGCGGCAATGATTTTCAATCTATTCTATAGCTTTTATTCGCTTTGCACCAAGTGTTTCTTTCCAAAAAAAAAAAAACTTGGACCAGAGGTAAACTGCGGTCCGGCAACGTGAAGCGATAACGTCTGACCGGTGTCTCCTCCTGGTCCTGTCACCCGAGAATAAAATCGGATCAGTCATCGGGTTCAGAAAACCCCGGTAGCCTTCAGTGAATACGATGAGACTGAAATCCCAGGTCATCAAACTAGTCGTTTCCCGTCTCACCTCCAGCGCGACTTAGAGTTGTTAGTTTTCCCTCGCAACCAATCGGATAGCTGGTTCCATGATGAACACGTAGATGATATCATCCACAGCTTTTAAGTCACAGAATGTTGGTTCTCGTCTTTGCTGCCATTGGCTGTGATGCTCTTCGTTTTCAGATGAACCGCCTTGCCCAGATATTCTACCAAAGTCCTCGAGGTTGTTCTCAAGGCTCAAACGGGAGAGTAACGCGGAAGGAGGCTTTCTCAGCTGTGACTGAAGTCCAAATTCCATTAGTGGCTGGCTGAATGCTTGGGGGCCACGACACAGGGTACTGATGATCCCGTCGTAGTTTGACTGATTCGGGAACCGGAGTCATCGTCTTCGGTGGGCCAAGCCGAATGGTTCGGATATCACTTTGACACACCCACGCTAGAACAGCGACTGTTAAGTCAATGAGCACCCGGCAGTGGACGAGTGGCTTGGGGCAGACTTGTTCGGCCCCCCCCCCCCAAAGAGTATCAACAACCAAGTGTTCACTACGGGAGCCTGTACTTGTGTGTGCTGTGATTGACGGAATCCAGCCCCTGACACCAAAAAAAGTGAGGGTAATATCTGGTGATGATTTGCACGCCTATCGACCAAAAGTCGCCACGTCATCTTACTCATCCCTCTGCTTCCATCCTCGTCGTTTAGTACGGCAACACTTAAGCGCCACATGGTACGGCTAACGGATTTTCCTTTTCTTTCTTTTGCCGTGTCTAAGTCCTGACTACGGTTTGGAATAGTTAATACACAGCTTTGCGTTGGTTTGTTTATGATCCTTAATTTCTGCATTCGTGACACGATGTTCCCGGGCCCCAGACCGCAGGCTCGTTCGGCGGTAATACTGCTCATGTTATTGGCAAGATCACGAAACTGACCACATCTCAGAGTCTGCGCCCTGGAGATGTCATTTCCCAGCTCGCCGCCGGGTTGCAATAGTCTTCGACGAGGATTGATGATTCTGCACTGTTGACAGTGGCTGTCATGCCACTCACATCAGTTGCGACACCGGAGCCCTTAGGCATCCGTATTGCTACTGTTCATCGTAAAGAGGAGCAAGTGGCTAGCTGGGGCCGATCCGGTCACATTGAAAGCCAATCATGGGCTATTCCCCCCCCCCCCCCCCCCCCCCCCCGGATGCCAAGGGTCCTGGATGTCGGCAACTACCTAGTAGCTGAGTTCTTCGGCCCGCATACTAGCCACTCCCTAGTAGGCCGGACCAGCTCACCACGGCTACTGGTCTATTGACTAATCGCGACAACTCAACGACTCTTTCAAACCATCTGTGGAAGTGATGGCCGTGAAGTAGTCACCGTCACAAGGTGAAGCTTCAGCTAGCTCACGTCTTGAGGGTTGAACCAATCCAGGCTACCTCAGCTGTCGAACAGGCAGCCACAACATCCAATTGACGATGAGGTAGTTTCTGTGGTCGTCTACTGCGTCCCAGACTGCGTTGAGTGTGGCTTCGGCTGCGCAGTTTGTCACCTTGTTCGCCTTGAAGGACAGTCCAAGAACACACTACTGACCACCATTGAGAAGTGGTGGATCGCATTCGAGGTATAGTCGACGCGACTACAAAAAGGACCGCATTTCCCCTTCGAACTTCTTTGATTTTTGTTTTTGCAAGCCGGCAGCGTATTGCAGACTCCCAAAAACTCTCATCTCTTCTCCTCTCAACAAATCAACCGCAGTATTTCTCAACCATGTCTGTCCCAACTGACTTTTCGGCCATCGAGTCCAACGACTTCAGCTACCTGTTCTATGCTCGTTCGAACGGAACAATCGCTTCCCTGAAGTCCAACACGACCCACGAAGGCAACCGACACAGTCTACGAGTCCTCGAGCGTTCTAGTCGGCGGCAACGTAGTCAACGCCTCTTCGCCCAGACTCAGCGCCGATGCGTACGAGTTTGACAAGAAACGGGAGGTGAGCTCGTCACGGAGGCCATCGTGTGTGTCCCAACACCGAGAACTGACTCCAGCTTCTCTGATTGAGATTCTCAGATCCACGTTTACGACATCGCCCCCGAAGAGGAACGGCAAGCAGTTCCAGCTTCGAGGACTCTGCCAGACGGAAGGTGGCGAGTGGTATGATGGTGCTCTGAACAAGAACAACATCATCGTGGCCGAGAAATCTCTCCTCAGCGCGAACGTCGAGTTCGACAAGGGCGACTTGAAGGTTTTCTTCTTGGACCCTGAGAACGTCCTCCCCTGGCGTCACGTGGGTCGGGCTCGGCCAGACTGCTTGAGCTCAGCACCTACTGGACGATCCTCGGCGAAAGTGGTAAATCAGGACTTGGCTCTGGGTGCGCCAAAGATCGACAAACCCTTTAAACCGTCAAATGAGCACGTCGTTGCCGACACAGAAACCCTGTACGGATTGTTGAGATTTTTTGCGCTCTCTATGAAACTACACTTGGGCTGGTTTTCACCTCGGAGGAGGTTTCCAGGACTCGAATCAAGTAGTCGAAAGTTTTATGGAAGGTATTGACAATCTAAGTTTTGTTTTCAACATGAGCTTGTAAAGTTCTCCTGCCCGGGGAATTTTTCATATGACCCCTTCATGTATCCATTTGTGGATCGCCGCCAGTCGGAATTGCTTCGTACGTGTGTCGTTTGCCGTGCTCTCAACATGTTATTACACCTTAAGCATTCGCAGCACATCTAGAATTCTGTTTCATTGTTTTTCAGATCAGAAACTTGAACCATCTGGATTTCCAAATAAGTCCGGTAGTACTGACAGGTTTTGTCCAAGATGAACCTGGCCAGGAAAGTTACCCGTCAGGCTAACTCGTCTGACAGTGCTCAGCAATTTTGTAGCGCCAAGGAAGGCGGCATGCCTTTTGCACTACCTCCCTCAGCTCAGGTAGTCCATCGACAGCTGTTCCACGACTTATTAATCTATTCAAAAAAAAGAAAAAAAAGAAAAAAACCATGCCGACAATAAATGTCAACAACGGTTTGTCTCAAAAGCCGAAAACTGCTGCAGCTGGCTTCAGGGATACATCACGTTCCTTTTTGGGCGTTATCTTCGTCGCATTCCGACTGGCCAAAGCTAGGACTACTTTGAATAATTTCAAAGTGACAAGCTCGTAACAGGTGAGTTCGCTCGAACGCCTTTCGCTGCCGGGTGTATAGTCCCCCCCTTATAGGCGGCTTGATACCGCGCGTTCCATCCTGGACCCGTCGTGACCTGGAATCCAATCTGATTCAACACATTATTCCTGGCACACATCGCACACACCGTCGCGGGCTTTTGATGTCATGTCAAGCTCACCCAAATGCACCACGCAATCGAAGAAAGGCTGCGGTAGATGGGGTGGGTGTGCACACCTGAACCCGCGCCGATATGCTCCCCGAATTGAAGAAGGCAGTGCTTGCCGGGTTAGAGGGTTTCCCAGACCGGTGGCGGGGATCAACTCCTTCGGCATCTTCGGCCTCTGCTGCCAGAAATTGAAGGACTCGAACGACGCGCGTAAGATGGTTTCTGCCCCAGTCCGGCGGCCGGTTTTGATGGCGCAAAGTCAATTGGACAAGGGGCTCTCTCTCGCACAGCCCGACCGCGTTGAGCTGCATCGTCAATTCTTCCATGGAGGAGACGAGCAAGGAAATGGGCGTCTGAGAAGCCTGTCAGGGCGGCTTGGATTGCGTTGGGAAAGGTGGACAGGAAGCCGGATTTGTCGCAGTTCATGAGGAATGTGTGACATGAGGAATGAAACGGCTACTCCAATTGGCGACTGATGAAAGTCAGGAACATGCAAGGGAGGTGTGGTCATTCTCGCACCTACAGCAACGCGAGGTTGGATTGTTCGTTACGGCGATGATTCAGAAATGCTTGAGATATGCCAATATTGTCGCCCGGTCGGAGACGAAGTTTACCATGCGCAAATGCCGCCCGAGGCATATGATTCGCGATAAGGCGGCTGTGGCATATTGCATAAGTCATCACAACTAGATCAATACATGGCCAACTTTTTCGCCTTTACCACGGTCAATAGTGAGAGGCCATAGAGCTGATCAAAATAATTCGATATCGTGCAGATTGTTTCGCTCAGTATGCTTATAACTTATGGCGGAAACACTTAGGGATGACGATTTGCTGACCAAAAACGGGTTTTATTAATGTAGTCGAGAACCTTGCTCGGTTCTGAAAAGCTAACATAACACTATGGCGTGATGAACCGCTCAACAAAAGAAAACTTTTATGCAGTACCCTTGACGGCGACCTCCTCAACACGAACATCGCTGCTCAACTTCTCCAGCGGCTCGGAACCAGCAGCAGCGTACGTAGCGCTCTTCTGATCCAAGTTCTTGCCGTTCGCCAATCCATACTCGCGTCCCGACGACGAAGAAGCGGCAGTGGAAGATCCGCCGTCTGATCTGGTGTCGTCGTTAAGGACAGTCTTCTCAACGCCGCCCATGTCGACGCGCATGCCATCCTCAACCTGCTCGCAGCATCCGTTGAGCGTGTAGCCGGTGTCGCTGGCGTCAACGAAGGCCTCCAGGCCGGCGCCCTGGCGAGGGTACTCCTTCATCAGGTCCTTGTGCACCTTGAGAGCGGCGCACATATCCTCGTACGCGACGTCGTTGAGAAACTCGCACTGGCCGAGGGGCGAGGGGACCGCGGCGCGCAGCTTACCGTCACGCGTCTTCAGGATGGCGGCCGTGCCCTTGTCCAGGATGGCCTCGTCGAACTGAGGGTGATCCATGGACAGACCAGCACGAGAGAAGAGGTTCAGGAGGCGGCGGTGCTCCGCGGAAGAGAGCTTGCCGAGAACGTGTGCGAGGGTCGCGGAGTACGCCATGTCAATGGAAATGGCGTGTCCGTGGCGCAGGGGAACATCGGGAACGAGCTCGTGGAGGGGGGACCACGTGTGCCCGTAAGCAATGACGCGGTCAAGCATGATCTCGTGCAGGTTGGGCGTCTCCAGCTTCAGCATCTCGTGGATGCCGTTGCGGTTGATCTTGTCCGCGGCCTCGCGGACCTCCTTGCTGGAGCCATCGCAGCGGCCGAAGCCCGTGGCGATGAGCTCCTCGCAGAAGCGGTCGAGCAGGTCGAACGTCTCGAGGTGCGCGCAGGTGGAGATCTTGATCAACTCCGCGAAGCCGTTGCGGATCTGGGCCGTGGGAAGGGTGCGTAGGAAGGAAAAGTCGAGGAACGTGCGCGAGGGCGCGTGGTACGCGCCGAGTCGGTTCTTGTAGTTGCCGTAGTTGACGGCGACCTTGATGGAGACGGACGCGTCGATGAGGCCGATCACGGTGGTGGGGATGCGGATGTAAGGCGTGTTGCGGCGGTATGAGGCGCATGCGAAGCTGGGAAGGCTCGTTAGTGGTGGTGTGATGTGTTGTTCGGAAGAGGAATAGCTCACCCAGCAACGTCGGTGACAAGACCGCCTCCAACTACCAGAACGGGTTCCTGAGAGGGTTTCGTTAGCGTGCTATAAGCTTCGCTATTTCGAAAGTAGGGGACAAACCTTGCGGAAAACGCCAAATTCGGTCATGGAATCGACGATGCTCAGAAGGGTCTCCATGGACTTGGCCTTCTCGCCGATCATGGTCTTGTGAATCTTGAGCTCGATGTTGTAGTGGTCAAAATACTCCTGCATCTCCTTGCCGTAGAGGTTGAAGATGTTGAGGTCCATGACGGCCAGGCAGCGCTTCCAGCGGGCGTAGCAGTTGGCGAGCTGGCGGTTCTCCTTGTGGAAGACGCCGTCGAGGAACTCGAAGTCGTACTCGATCTTCTCATAGCCGCAGACGGAGAAGCCCTGCTTGGTGGGCTCGACCGTCGCCTTCATGTCGGACGCCATCTTGCGAGATTGAAGATGTTGTAATCGAAACTGGACGCAAGAGAGGGGTATAGTGAAATGGCGGGAAGAGGGGGGGGGTTCAGCAGGACCAAACTCTGAGAAGTTATAGATCGAACGAGGTGTGAGTGAGGATGAAGAGATCTAGAGAACTGAAGCTTCCAACGTCTGCCTTTTGAACGAATTCTTGTTATTATCAGTTCTGAACCGCACAACAACGCCGCACCCGACCAGGCATGCTTGTTTGGTTGGTCCTCCGCGTTACTGCGGATGCAAGTAATCGAATCGAGAGGTGTCGACATCATCACTCGCGCCTCCAACGCTCATCCAGGCCCACTCCAGCTCGACCGACTCGTGAAAAATAAAAACCCGAGACCTAATACTGCAAATCCCATCCAAGACGAAAACGATCGGGCAGGCGAAGCAAACAAGCCAGGGGCAGCATAGGTCTTGGAGCGCGGCTTTTCCCGGACATAGCTGCTGGGATACGTAGTAGAGCTATTAAGCTGAGCTGCATGCTACTCTCCGCACCTTTCTTGCTGTGGTTAGCTAGCTTAGCTGCTCGGCAGTGGGATAGCTCGAGAAACGGTGACATGTAGACTCGACCAATGGACCCGTAGAATTTGGTCACATAATTGGGTCATGGATACATTGATCCAGGAACGGCATAGCAGTCTGGGCATGTAGTGCCACAGCCAGAGTCATGATGTTCATGATGTTATTATGGCCCCATGCTTTTCGGCCGGAGACGTCGACAAGCGAGACCAACTGGCGGCGTTCTGGCGCTAGCTCCGCATGCCACAGGCGGTTACCTTCTCGTCTCTCGGTGAGATCAGCCAATGCGGACGGGGCAGTTTGGATCGCGTGCTAGCAGCCCGGAGTGTTTTCCGCCCGGTCTGAAGGCGGGCAGCTCGAAGAGCGGGGGGGGGGGGGGAAGAGGGAGGGCGGCAATCTTGGAAATCCCATGTTTCAATTCGATTCCATCATCGACGCGGCAGGCCGCGCCAGCCCCCCACCGCAACCTTGCCGAATTCTTTCTTAACCAAGACAGGACCAAGCCGCGGAAACCATTGGAGAGGAAGCATTGTCTACTGAGGATCGACACGAATCGTGGGACCTGAAAATCGCACGTGGGGGTCAGATCCAGAAGTAAAGGCCAGACCACGGGGGGGAGGAGAGGAAGTGATGATCCGGTGAGCCGTATCTGGGTCTGGGAGGTTTCTCGTTGGCTGGTGAAGTAAAGATGACCAAGCTCGGTATTTCTCGGTCTAGAGGGGAATTCAGCCAAAAAAAAAACCAAAAAAAAACCGCATCTAGACTCTTCCAGGAATGCGTTGGCATCGATCGACTGAATGCAAATCATCGTTTGGATCAGCGGCGTTTGCGTTTCCATGTCGATGTAGCGTTGTACCTCTACCCTCCACGAAAGCTCGACGTGGTGAGCTATTTTCAACAATTCTTTTCTTCTTCCTTTCCCCCCGCAGTTGGGCGGGAAACATGCATTTTTCAGCTGCGCCGCTGTGAGCATTGGTGGAAACTCAATTACATCGACGACGCGGTTCGATGAGGTGTTGTGCGTGTCATGACTTGACGTCACCCCAGCCACCGCTTCCAGATCCACCGCCCGCAATCACGAAAGCACCTGACTTGGACCGGGTCCCTTTACCCCGCCATCATCAGAGCTACCCGACCTCGCGGTTGACAAAGCGGCGGTACCTTGTCTTCCTCGGACCTGTCGTGCGTGAGGGATGTACCCCTCAACCGGAAGAGCTGGATCATGGATGCAGCGCTCGTCACCCGGGAATTATGCCTCGACATGGTACTGAAGTACAATGGACCGGGGGCTCCACAACCAGCTGGGGGGAACGATGTTGGGGTAAAGGTCGCCGAGAGCTGCGCTTCCGGACGTAGTGGGCATTGGTGGTGCAGGCGTGGGTCGGAGATTGTGTAAAGGTTGGCTGTCGTGTGAGAATCGTGATAATAGTTGCTGCTCTCGCTGTTCGGGCTCCTTTCGCTTGAGTTCCTCTCTTCCTTCTTTCTCCTGTTCTCTTCTTCTCCCGTCAATTTCTTAGCCATCGACCCTCATAACTCTCAGAACCAGACTCAGAGCAACAGCCAAAGATGCCTCACTTCGATGAAACCAAGGCCTACGCCGAGCAGGAGGAGGTCTTCTTCGACGACGGCCGCGAGATCGAGCTGCTGCACTTCGTCTACGGCCAGCCCGACATTGACGAAATCCGCGGCTCGCCCGAGCGCGTTCTGGCCGCCATTGACGACTTCGGCCGAAAGAAGAAGTACCTAATGAACGTCGGCGAGGACAAGGGCAAAATCGTCACGGATCTGATCGCCGAGGTCAAGCCAAAAGTCATGGTAAGTCTGTTCCCCACTGACGTCCGTTTTAGTTGCGGAACATAGATCGTCTGATCTACTCAACACCCAATCCTGCGCGCGTTCATCCGTGTGGTGTGCGACCTCAAAACTCCGCCGGCCGCAGTCAGAATCAAAGAATTCATCTGAACAGTGATGCGAAAAAAACACAGGTCGAGCTGGGCGGGTACGTCGGTTACTCCTGCATCCTCTTCGGCGCCGCGCTGCGCAACGCGGGCGGCGAGCGGTACTACTCCCTCGAGCGCAATCCCGAGTTCGCCGCCGTGATCGGCTCCCTGGTCGAGCTGGCGGGCCTCTCCGAGATTGTCAAGGTCGTCGTTGGGCCCAGCGACGCCTCCATCAAGCGCATGCACGAGACGGGCGACCTGACCAAGATCGACCTCATGTTCCTGGACCACTACAAGCCCGCGTACACGACGGACCTCAAGCTTTGCGAGCAGCTTGGCATCGTCGGTCCCGGATCGGTGCTGGCGGCCGATAACGTCATCAAGCCTGGCAACCCGCCGTATTTGGAGTATGTGCGGAGCTCGGTCGCTGACAAGCGCGCTGCCGCAAAGGATGTGGCCAAGGCCCGCGAGGAGAGCGGCTTCTTTGATGATCGCACTGCGAAGCAGTACCTCAAGCGTGAGGGTGACGAGAGGTTAGATTTGACGAGGGTAGGAAACCCGCATCTCAAGTATGAGAGCCGGCTCATTAACAGTTTTGAGCCGACCGGTGTACCAGTAAGTTCCCTGCCTAGCTCTCGCACACAATGGTTTCTGACGACAAGCAGGATGGTGTCGAGATAACAAGATGCCTTGGCGAGGAGAAGAATGAGCGATCATGTTAGAAAAAGAGAAGAAACATTGGAAGTGAGTGAACTGGCTGGCTCGTGCCATCAGAACATGCGACGATGCTGCGGCGCAGCAAGTGATAGAACAATACCAATCTGTGTATTGGACAATGTCATCTGCAGATAGCCTCCCATTCTAGCGCGCCTTCACGCACACCCAATTGGTTCTGGACGATTCCTCTTCTAAACCGCCAAGTCATCAAAACCCACAAAATGCTTCTGACCCAGAGTGTTTCCAGTAACGCCAAACTTGCAATCAGTCGACCTCCGCTCTCACGCAATCTCACTTAAGCAGCGTCTAAATTCCCATCCAGGTCTTGGCGCGCTCATACGTGTAGAAGCTCACAGCCGCCATAGGCACCACCTTGACATAGCCGATCGTCAAACCCACAAAGAATCCCTGTACGCCCCTCTCACGGAAAATCATGGCGATAGTCTCGCTGATGCGAAGTCGGTGGCCGTCCCCAACGGCACCGCCGACCTGCATACGCCTGCGTATCACTTCCAACGGATACGAGGCAGTCTGCGAGACGAGACCAGCTACACCACCCGCAAAGAGCTCGGCCCAGTAACGGAGCGGAGCGGGCTTCCCGGTCGGCGAATCCTTTGGCCTGGGCAGAGTTGTCCACTTGGCAATGGTCGGATGGCGGAGAAGATCGACCGCAGTATCGTGCGTGAGGAAGGCCATGCCAGCATATGGCAGCATACCCAGCATAGTTGGCGAGAAGCCTCTATAGAAGTTGACCAAGCCCGATTGAGGTGCAATCGCCGCAATAGCAGGAGCGGCCACGGCCTCGACTGTCGAGGGGCTGGCGGTTTTCGCGGTGGTCCGCACAAAGCTTTCGTTGTAGATACGCCGGCAAATGGCGGTTAGTGAAGAACCCCCGTGTTTCGTCTCAAAGGCTAGACGCACGCGGATCACCTCCAGGGGATATGTGAAAAACACAGAGGTAACGCCGGCTGTGGACCCGCTAATGAGACGGCGCCACGGTGTTTCTTGGTCCTTGTTGCGGATGATGATGGATCGTATTTGCTCGTAGGCGAGGAACTTGATACCGGCGTAGGGAAAGATTCGAAGAAGTGTAGCAGAGTGTCCCCTAAATAACCCTAGAAAGCCTTCATGCTGTTTGATATCTTTCATCGCAGTCGCAACACCAAACCATGAGCCGGTATATTTTGCAAACTGCGGGTTGCTCGACTGGAAGAGGATCTTGACTCGATCGAGGGGCGCGACGACCGTCTTTGCCTGCATTTTGTCGTCAAGTCAGACGCCGTCGTCGTGGTTCATCGTGGGCTTCTGAAATCCTACTTACAGCACAGCCCGCCAAGCCTCCCGCGACGCCGGAACGCCAGACATAATCCAGCGTTCGCGTCTGTTTCCTCAGCTTCACCGTGTCGTCATTGTCGGTCGGGCAGACGGGGGGCGTTCTCGTCCCGTTCTTTGGTCGCTGCGTCTTTGGTGTTACCTCCGACATGGAGGCATGTTCCATCAGCGCTGACGGCATGCCCTCGCCAGCGCGACCCGCGACGCTCCTTTGCTCGCTCGTGCTCGTGTGTGGTAAAGCAATATCACTTGGAGGACATTCCGCCGGGATGGTCGCCAAGATGAGGTACGGTTCCGAGTTTGACAAAGAACACAAAAGAAAAGGAAAAATTCAAAGGTGGCACGCGAGAAGGGTAGGGATCGTGGGGCCGTGGTTATCGTGGAGAAGTTGCAATGGGAAGGGGAAAGGGATCTGGAGGCGGAATGCGACGGGGCGGGACGTCATATGGGCGAGATTTTTCAAAGGATCCCTCTCGCTGCAGAGTCGCCCTCTGGGAGGGAGGAGCGCACGACGGGAGCGGTACGGGGGCGCGGGTTGCTGCCAATGGGGACGTATTGGGGGCCTTCTTATTGGTGTGGTGGAACGTTCACAGCGTCTTGCCTGCTGAGTCCAGTACAGGGGTCTGGGCCACGAGCCGAAGATTGCCGAGCGTCGACGCGGGCGTAAGGTACATGCGCCTTTCGGATACAGACGGTGGCAGTTGACCAATCGAAGTAGCCGACTTCGCGGTTATTTGTTGAAAGCACGAGACCCAGACCCGGAGGTAAGTGGCTTCTGGTACGTCCTTTCCGTCTACGAATCTTCTCAAGCCCGGGCAATCGCAACACGGCAGAAGCCAGGTAGGTGGAATTCACGACATCTGGATGTCTGAAAGTGTGGCCACACGAGGGTCCAGTTATACCCGACTTAGTCTCGACTGTGCTCAAGAATTTTCCCACCAGGAATAAGATTATTCCCCCAAGAGAAATACCTTACACCCCTGGCCGCTTGTCTTGTTCGCTCCAGGAGAAACAACGCCAACGCAGGACCTCGGCACCGTCGAACCGCACTACTGTCTCCCACGGCCCACCCCAGTCAAGCCCCGGCACCGGTCAAGCGCACTTAGATTGCGCCGGGCCTTCAAACGAGCCTCCGGGGAAGATGCCCCGTCATAGCCACAAGCAAGGCACCATCGGCTCTACCAGACGAGATCAACAAAACACGATTCTTCTGGAAACTATGGTTTCTAGTTCTGCGTCAAAGCCCGACGAGCCAAGCTCTCCGATTTTACCAGGATGCATCCTGTTCCGCGATGAGGACCGGACGGTATATCTAGTCGACATACCCACTTCCATCGAGGAAAGCCAGATCTTGCCGGAGCAAAGTGCCGAAACCAACCACGGAGGAGGGGCTGCACCGCGGCGCCGGCTGCTGTCGGACAACCCCATCGCCGCACCTTATCCGCTACCGGAGCCACGCAACACCCATGTCAACAACAATACACCCGCAAGCCAACTCGCAGACCTCATGATCGAGGCGGCGGTGAATAGTGCTCTCGACACGCTAAAAGAGCACCATGCTCCGCCGTTCTGTCTACCGCGAGTGATCGCAGACGAGTACAGCATCATCACAAGTGGCGGCGGTGAAGACGACAGAAGTGCGCAGCAGGCTCCCACGGTCGAAGATGCCTCGCAAGATGCGGCTGCGGCGCATTTCATTCCTGCGGCTTCTTCGTACCTCAGCGGCTCAATCGAGGAGACCAGAGAGGCATTTGTTTCGACGGCGCCTTCGTTCGACCTCATCGTCATGGACCCGCCTTGGGCCAATAAGTCCGCCAAGAGGAAGAGGGGAGGGTACGCTACCGTCACCAGCCTTGATGAGACCAGGTTGCTCCTGGAACAGATTCCCGTTGGAGGACATCTCGCTGACGGCGGTCTTGTTGCCGTTTGGATAACTAACAAAGCCAGCCTAGTACACCTACTCACATCGCCTAGGGGCATTCTGGCTGGATGGGGCCTCGAACTTGCTGCCGAATGGATCTGGATCAAGATCACCTCCCAAGGGGAACCCATATTCGACACCGAGTCAGCCTGGAGGAAGCCTTGGGAGAGACTAATCGTAGCCAAGAAGCGTGGTGATAGGCGCAAGATACCACAAAGAGTAATAGCCGCAGTCCCCGACGTCCACTCTAGGAAACCAAATTTGCGTGTCTTGTTCGAAGATCTGCTTCCTCCTGGATTCCGCGGTCTCGAGGTATTTGCACGTAACCTGACGGCGGGCTGGTGGGGATGGGGTAACGAGGTCTTGCGTTTCCAAGAGCGCCATCACTGGGTAGCAACACCTCAAGCTGAAGAGAGTAGTGAGCCCGATGATACCAATTGACATGTTCTATACCTCCATGCCGGCCTTTTTTTCTGTACAACCATGCCAGGCGCATGTGAACCAGTTGTCTTGATTTTTGTACACGTGACATCCACCGCCATCCAATATCCAGCATCGTCAGACATTCGACACCAAAGGCATGCCCTATTGGCCGTCGCCCTCGGGCTTCTTCTCCTCCTCCTGCCTCTCCTTCGACGCCTCGACGATCCTGTCCCACTTGCTGTCCAGCTGCGACGGCCCCGTCCACTCCTCCTCTCCGCTCAGCAGCGCCTTCGCCTTCTCCTGCAACGCCTTCCGCTCGAGGCTCTGGGGCGCCTTGCTCGGGTACCCCAGCATGCCGTATTTCTGGCGCAGCATTGCCGGCTTGTAGTTGTCGCTCTTGAGGTCTTCGCGGGCCTTCCACATGGTCCTGTTCCAGGGCTCGAGGTCTTCAGGGGGCCCCGGGAAGACGAACGGCTTCACCAGCTGGACCTGCATGAACTTGTCCGACTGCGGCCGGTGGTAGCCGCTGTTCCTGTCCCTCTTCGTGACCTTCTTGGCCATCACCCACGAGCGCACCGCCGTCGTCTCGACGCCATAGAGGTTCCAGAGGTAGTCGCGCAGATCGAACTTGTTGAAGGTCAGGGGCACCTGGAACGTCGCCCAATTGGGTGGCAATTTCTCTTTTCGGATGAGCGTGATTGTCTTGTTCGGCCTAGGAGGTAGGGAGAACACGGTTCATGTTAGATGCCTGGTGCTCTTCGGCGTGGTTGCGGGGGAGGGTGGGGGGACTGTGAGGAAGGGCTTTCGCGGGGTCGTTTCGTACAAGTAGATTTTCTTTTTGCCGAGCTTGAAGTTCGGTGCTGCGCGAGCGACTGCTTCTGCCACTGGTGTCGCCATGGTGCCGTCTGGGGTCTGCTGGATGGACGATGTCCTACATCGTGTTCGCGAGAAGCCAAAAAGTCCAAGGTCAAGATTGGATGATCTGCTGATTGGTTGAAGCGGGATTACGTAAATCCGTAGGCCTATCTCAAGATCGATGGATGGGGCTGGTGCCCGGGCCCGATGGCGCGTATCCACAACAGTCCCACACGGCCCTCCAGGACCCAGGGGTGTGGTCCGGACGGCTCTTACTACTACATCGTGCTAGAAAACGTGACCAGCCGGCAACGAAAGTTGGCAGTCTCAATTTTGAGCACGACGTTTTTGCTTCTGAAAGCCTAATTGCCTTTTGCCAATGAGCTTCACCTTTACGATATTCACCGCCTGCAAATGAACCTCTCCCGCGACATCCTTCTCATTGAAGGTCGCAATCGTTCTGATTGCTAGTCACCAGGTACGACAGCCAGCTGATATGCATTGACGATGCCATGGTGTCTCTGTTGTCAACAGGCACACGACAGATGCGAATCTGGGGTAAAACTCAAGTTGAGACATGTGGCAGAGGTGTCGCCTATCCGATGTTTAGCCTGACACACAAACATCCGGGCCAACGTGGTCTCAGGTCTCTGTTCCAATGGTAAATTGCCCAAGGAGCTGCCTTGTCCGTCAAAGCTTGAACCCCGGATTCCATCACCAGACGAATTCAGTTATGTAATCCCACGCACAGTTGGAGTCTATTCCCCACCTGTTTATGAGGGGCAGGGAGCGCGTGACGAAGCTGAAATCTGGCATTTAAGACGAGGAAACTGCGGGCGCCGGCCGCAACCCAACCCGGCGCGCATTGGTAGCGGAAATCGTCTACCACGTATGCGTGATTGACGGGTCAATGGATCACAGGAAAGAGAAACCAGAAGAAAAGGCTCAGAATTTGAGTGGGTTTGCTCTAATAAACACGTAATTGCTTCAATACTATCGAGATGTCTAGATCTCTACACATCTGGAAGGCTTTTCCCGTCCTTCTTACAGATCTTCATGAATCGTGAATGGATTTTTACCATCCATCCGGTGGTTCATGGTTATCATTAATAATTTAGACGTCAAGTCCATCGACGACAACGCCCTTGTTCCAGGTCCAGTTCATGTAGCGAGCAGTCTCCTCGGCCGACTCGTCGGAGACGAGGGCGCTGATGAGATACAAAGCTGCATCAACGCCGGAGCTCACTCCAGCGGCCGTGATGACACGGAGGCCACCAAGGCGCATCGCGGCACGGCGAGTGATAGATTCGCGACGGCCGGAGCTCTTAAAGGACATGCTGCCCTTTCTGTTGGATTGTTAGCGGGATCTGATCAAGGGGTGAATGTGGATTGGCATGGTGACATACCTGGCGTTGGAAGGGCGGCGGCCGGCGTCGGATGTGCGACGGACATACGGGTTCTCGTCTTCATCGCCGAGGTCGAACCTGAGGTTGTTGACAACGTATCGGGCATCCTCGATGACGTCGGTTCTCTCAGTCAAGTTGCGGGTGGCAGCCTCGCTGCAGAGAATTTCGAATGTCGTGATGTAGTCCGCGTGGGTGGTGGCAGAGAGGCCGGCGAGGATGCCCTGTTTGGCAAGGAAGAGAGAGCCGGTGCAGACGGAGAGAAGGGTACGCTCGTGGGTGGGGTCCTTCTGCTGCAGCTCCGCGAAGGCGCTGATGAGGGGAAGGGGCTCCGCGTTAGCCTTGATGATCTTATCGCTGTCGCCGCCGACGACGACGAGAACGTCAAACTCGCTGAGGCGCTCGTACGCCTCCTGGAAGGGGATCTGGGTGCCAATGGTGACGCCCGAATCGGAGACGACCTTGGGCTCAGCGGCGGTGATGGTACACTCGAAAGCTTTGGAGTCTGCGGGGTAAAGGGGGCTGGTCAGCTGGGCTGCGTAATGCCGTTGGAGGCGGAGGGGGGGAAGAGCAGCAGCCGGACGGGACTCACTCTTATCCTTCTTGTCGTGAAGGGCGTTGGTCAGAGCCTCCATGGGGCCTGCCATGTCAAGAAGATCAAAGTTAGGCTGCAGGGCGAACAGAACCTCGATAGGCTCGTCCGCCACTGCAGAGCTCTTGTTTGCCATCTTGCCGACTATTATGGGGGTTGGATTAAGGGGAAAGGATGAATGGTGAAAGCTTGAGCTTGAGCTTGGGCTTATTGTATCAATTGGAACCGTGGAGAGTCCACAGACGAGGCCGAGGCAGGGAATTGATGAAGCAGTTGCTAAGTGGAAGCTTGGTTGGTGATGATGGTGATGATGATGGAGAAGAAGAAGACGAAGAAGGCGAGAAGAAGGAGGACAGCTCAGAGATATTTTGGCTTAAAAGAGGGAGGGGAAGAAGCAGGTATTAAGGGTCGAGTCATCTGGACAAAGGAGGGGTTGCACCACCAGCCGATCTCTCTTGTCCAAGGTACGGACGATGCATGCAGTACATGGCTCCTTAAGAAGAGGTGGGGCATACGGCGACGTACCTACCAATCTACTATGCCTTACCTCCAGCTTCGATTGCAGCAGGCATTCGCAAGTGGCCGTCAAAGTGACCTGAGCTGAGGGGGTTTGCTCTACGGCATGCTGCGTATCGGTCCTTCGTCAGGTACCTCGCCTTACGGTGACGGACCATCAGTGACTGATCAGGTGCATTTCTGGACAAGGCCACAACCCACAACAGCTTCAAGTGGTCCAATGGCCCCACCGTCGCCCGTACGTTTTTCTGGGGTCGGGTGCATCGGTGGCCCACGGCGCATGGCGCAAACGCAAAGACGCGGATTGCGGGGTTTTAGCCCCGTGAGGTCACTGGTGGGGTCTCGGTACATGCCTGCAGCGTGATCCGGCCACCGAGATCCAGGTATCCCCACCTGCCGCGCTTCATCCGTCCAGGTCCAGGTCCAGGTCCAGGTCCGGGGCCACTGGTGCTGCTCATTTGCTGAGCTCACCGTCTACCGTACATACTCGAGTACCCCTCTTCGGCACCCCCCGGTGCCCTCTTTGGCACCCCCTTAAGCCTATTCGGGCAGTGCGTGTGGCGGTAGCTATATCTCGCGTAGTTGTGCTAATCCCGCGAGTTAGGCGTAAGTTATATAGAGGCCTGTTGCCTATAATAATATAGTGAATTGTATTTTTGAATATAATAAATTGAATTTAATGTGATATAATACTAGTAAATTTCCTACTCTAAATCGCTTATCTATTATTTATAAATAATGCCCGTTATGAACCTATAAGACGCCACTCTCAACAGCCTTATTAATAAAGCGCTCTACATTAATAAGACCTTAGTTATAGGGATTTAAATCTGAAGTTAAAAAAGCATATATAGGGTTATTATTTAGTTAGATCTCGCGTATAGTTATAGAGAGTGACTAAAGGCCTTAGTAGCTACTTATTATAAGTTAATAATATTAAACCTAGCTATAAGTAGTTAGGAAGGATTACTGCTTGTAGTGAGAGTTATATTTATTGAACCCTTAATGATATATATAACTATAAGCCTCTTAAGGCTTAGTAATTTTTATTAAATTATAGTATTTAATTGCTAAGTTAGTAGGAGGTAGGTAGTGAGGAGGTTATTAAGAAGAAGGTTAAGTCCCTCTCTAGAACTAGGAAGCTCTCTATAAGAGATATTGCTAGCTAAATCTTAATGGATTTGAGCTGCCTCATTTGCGAGAAGGACATATAGAACTTCTAGAGGGCTTTGTAATATGAAAAGTATAACCTATTATTATTAATATAAGTTTTTTTCATAACCTTAAGGAGAGCCCTAATATATATTATATAGAGGTGTAGTATAACCCTAATATAGATAAGATTAATATAGGATTTTAGATATACTTATAGTATCTTAAAATATAGTAGTAAAACCTAGAGCTATTAATAATAGATAATACCTATAAGGTTAGTTTATTTAAATAATAGAATAAGTAAAAAAAACCTTATATATCAGGGATAAATAAATTAATTTAATATGCTATTATTCTAGATAACTTGGACGATATCCCTCTATATAACGTTTAATATAGCCTTCTATATAGTATTGAGCAAAGATATAGTTGCATTTAAGTAGGTACTTAGCTGCCTGAAGGCGGCTATAACTGCTAAAGATATATTACTACTAAAAATAATAATTATGGATTTCAATACTACGTTAAAAAGATAGTAAGAGTTATTTTTGATACTATACTATAGTAAATTTGTCACGAGCCTGCAGGTAGGGGTAAGGGCGAGTTGTAGAAGGCAACTGTCTTATTCAGAGATAGTTGCGCGCGAGGCGCAGTGAAATAGGCAGCAGAGTGGCTTACGTAAGCGTATAGCCACGCTGCACGCCACCACAGCCACGCAGGGCTGCAGCGGAGCCACGCAGGGCTGCCAGTACTGTGGTGCCGCATCGCGACACACCCCCTAGCCGCGCCTGCGGATGCTATTGTATTCTCACGACGCTCTGCGCGCGGCTGTAACTATTTTTTAAATATATATAAAAACAAAATAACTATATTTAAAACGGCCCCAAAGGCGCAAAACAAACAAAAAATAACCCCTTGATATCCCTTAGGATATTTATAGCGTTTGCGACTGCTATTATGCGACTTTGCTAATAATAATATAGGCATAAAAGAGTAGCAGAATAGCGGCCGACTGTTGTAAACAATAGTTAACTACTGTGGAGGGCGGCTGACCGCCTAAAAAAGGCGGCCTTAGGGCGTAAGTATAAATATCCCTTCGTTGCGCGCAGCCTTTAGACTTTCTCTCTTTTTCTGCTTAGAACACCATATATAAACAACTATAAGTCGATTTTTCTGCGCGCTCAAAATCCATCACACGCTTCGTCAGTTAGTATATATACTTATCTTCTTATTATAGTACTAATAATATATTATTACAACATTATTAATAATAGCCCCTAAGCGTAAGGAGACTAAGGAGGAGCTTCATGCCCGCATCGCTAAGGCGCAGGCGACCAAAGCCGCTAATAAGGCGGAGAAGGAGCGCCTAGCTGCTCTTGCTGAGTAGTAAGCTGCGCTTAACGCGCAGCTTGCTATTAATATAGAGTAGCAGGCAGAGGAGGAGGAGGAGGAAGAGGAGGGTAAGTTACTACTTACTCTACTATCTTAAGCACTACTAATAATGTTATTACTAGTTGAGAAGCCTACTAGCCCCTAGAAGAAGCAGTAGCATACTAAGACCCCTTAGATGCCTCTGCAGAAGACCCCCGCTAGTGGGGCTATAAAAATAACTAGGTTAGCTAAGAAGCCCCGCGCTACCTCCCCTATTCCAGAGGGAGCTAGGGACCTTATAAACCCTCCCTACTATAGCTATAGTTGCTTGCTACTTATAGGCAAGAGCTCCAGTTACTACTTCTATAGTACCTATAAATGCTACTGCTACTACTTATATAGCTAAGGCTATAAGCCCCTACCTACTACTACTATTAAGCCTTACTAGCTATAATATAAGGCGTATAATAAGAATAACTAAGTTATAAGTATATTAGTAGGAGCGGGAGTATACCTAGGTATTTAGAATAAAGCTAATAATACTAATTAGAGACTTACCTTTTATTACTATACTCTTTATACTATCTTAGAGAAGGAGAAGGAGCTAGAGGAGCTAGAGAGCGAGTGGGAGAGAGTAGAGGAGGTGGAATAAGAAGAGAAGGGGAAGGGTAAGGAGGTTATTATTATATGCCTAGAGGGCGCTATTAGAGGGTTAGCTTTAGCTAGCTCTTTATAGCACTCTGAGGCTCCCGTAATACCTACTAGTAGCGTTATATAACTTAAGCTTATTATTAGAGAGTTGCCTTTTAGTAGCTCTTTTTAGTAGGTCTCTATTATGCCGCCTAGTAGTACTATTACTAGTGCGCGTGCTTATTTAGTAAGCCTTTTAGCTATTTTTAATATGCCTGCTAGCGCTATTAAGCTCTTAATTAACCGCCTTATTATAGCTATTTATATAGAGGAGAGCTCCTATTATTAAAGATGCGCCTATAGGTATTAATACCTTTTGCTTTTAGTATTTAGGAGGTAGGTTAGTAGGCTAGCGTGCCTATAAGAATTACTTTGCGGAGGGGGCTATAGCCCTATAGATAATATCTACTAGCCTTTAGGCTAAATAGAGCTTATCTCCGCCCTTTAAACCTTCTTTTCTATCTAAGTAATAATATACTAAGTATCTATAAGGTTTAGTAGTACTTAAAAGTATTTAAATTTTACTTAGGAGAGGTTCTTAGTAAGTTTATCTACTAGTATCTAGTTTATAGGTATATATAGTACCTTAAAGGTGCCCTTTATATATTTCTAGTGAAGCTATATATTTTAGATATTAATATGCTATAGATAGATTAATATCCTCTCTCTCTCTCTAACTACTAGTTAGATAGTTTGCTAATTATTATAATAGACCTTCTAAATATCCCTAAGTTCTAGAGCGATATTATAGTATAGCCTCTAAAGTGCTATAATCTCTTTAGCTATATGTTTAAGAATTAGGAGCTCTGCTTCTATTGTGGATATTATTATAGTTGCTTAGTAGGCCGCTTTCTATTAAATTGCGCCTCTAAAGAGCATTATTATAAAGCCCTAGGAGGATCTACAAGTCTTGTTATTATTAGTAAAAGAGGTATTACTAGTATTAAGTAGTAGAGTCTCCTTTCTATTACCCCTAGAGCTACTATAGTAAATCGCGAGGTAGCGGGTAGTATAGAGATATTAGATATACTGCCTCGCTGTGGCGAAGTGCTGCGCGCTTAGATTTATGAGGAAGTGGGAAAGTTAGGCTATAGCGAAGGCTACGTCCAGCTATACTATTATTGCAGTATATAGGATACTTCTAATAAGTAATTAGTATTCCTTAACTTATGTGAATATAGCCTCACCTTTATTTTTAGTAGGTTTAGCAAAGGTTAGTGGAGTAGTAGGGTGAATACTACTGCGGAGTTTGAAGCGCTTAGTAATAGTATAGATATACTAATTATAGACTAAATAAATCCTTTTAGCTGCTTAGTTATATATAACGTGCAGCCTGAGATACTATTTAATAGGGCCTAGTTTGTGAATTTTATATAACTTCTTAATAGCCTTAATAAGCTCTTAAGCTTGTTTCTTATAGTTATAGTGAAAAAGAATAAGGAAGTTATTAATATAGAACAGGATAAGGACTCTGTGATGCTTATCTTGAAATAAGTAGGGCTCTTTATTATATAGGGAGAGCCTAAGCTTATATAGAGTTGAAGAAAACTCCTTATACTATAGGAGGGGTGCGTCCTTAAGGCTATATAGGGCCTTATTAAGCTTAATAAGCTTCCCTTATTATTTAAAGCTATCCAGGAGGTAGTAAGTAACTAGCTCTCCCTTTAGGTTAATATCTATATTTAAGAAGGCATTTACAATATTATATTATAGGATTTTATAGTTAAACTGGGCTATAATTACTAGTACTACGCGCAGGCTTTGCGCTGCGAGTGTGGTAGTATAGGTGGAACTAAGAGAGGAGGTATCTTATATATCTCCTCTCACGCAGATACGCGCTTTATAGGAGTTGAGGTGATTAGTCTAGAATTTATAGGAGTATACCTACTTTAAAGGTAGAGGGGTTAAATATGCCTTAGCTTAGTTAATAACATGCTAAGTACTTATCATAGTGACTTTAGTAATCTCCTTCTTTATAGCAGCTTAGAATATACCTTATAGTAGCTCCTTAAGCTTATTAACCTCAAAGTAGTTATTTAGGGGCTTTATTAGGTTCTCTATAAAGTATATAGTCTTCTGCTTAGCGCTAGGGCGCGTCTCTAAGTTATTCTAGAGGCGCGCAGAAACCGTGGAGTGGAGAGTCTTATAGCTAAGAGTGCTTTTAGTAATAGCTTCCTATTAATTAAGTAGAAAGGTTATAAAAAAGACTTACTAGTAGTTATTATCTAGTAAGCTTAAGCTATTTTCTAGATATATAGTTATAAGGGCTCTTAGATATCTCTCTTAAGTACTCTATTGGGTAGGGGGCTTATAGTCTTATTATTAGTATAAATAATAAGTAAGTATTATTTCAGCTATTGAGGGGAAAGCTCTTCTAGTATTTATTAAGCTATGCTTACTAGGCGCTTAGGTAGCTAGTTCCTAAGCGTTTGAAATAGGTAGCTAGGCCGCTTTAAGCGTACCTATAGCTATAGGGGGGGGAGATATAATTGTCCTAATGCCTGATCCTATTCCCAGCATGCTATTAGGTTCAGGAGATTATTTAGGTATTAGCAACCCTCTCTATATATTAGCTAGTAGGCCTTTTGGCTTTGCGGCAGTAGTGCGAGGCGCTTCTAGAAGGGAAGCAGCTAGCGTAGAGGGCCTAAATAGCTCTCTAGGGGTATTATTTATCATAAGGTTACTAGTTGCTTTATTAAGTACCCCTAAGGTCTTGAGGACTATATTAGCTAATTCAATGGGTATTTTAACTTTAACGATTTCCTAAGCACTCCAGACGTCTAGGGCGTCTACTGTATTATCTAGAGAGTAGAATTTCATCTTATTAAAGTATATATTGCGCGTGATAATAACTTAGTTAAGCGTAGGAACCTAGATCCTATAGAGGTTATATATTTTAAGTATATATCCTATGAGGTATCTAAGATAGGCCCTGGAGTTAACTTTATAATAGCGTCTCCTAATGCCTCTCTCTTATACTCCCTCTAGTAGGTAAGCTCTATAGCTATAGGCGTAGAGCCCTCCCCAATATGGGCGAAGGTCCTAGTGTGTTAAAAGCGTGAGGTCTGGCTGCTACTATTAGAAGTATTATTAAAACTACTTAAGTTCCTTTTAAATAGGGCTTTACTAGTTATTTATAGCGCGCGGGCTGATGTTATATATGAGAATAGATGCTCTTTAGGCCTCTAATATAAGGTAGATTAGTAGGTGAGCTCCTTTTAATATAGCTAGGGCTTTTAGAATAACCTCGCTGCCTGCGCGCTCGCCTCCTCCTATAGGCTCCTTTATATTTGCTAGTAATAGTTCTATATTAATACCTTATTCTGCTATCTATTATTTGTAGCGCGTGAAGCCTAGGATAGCGATCACAGCGCGCTCGATATTATGACGAATTTTGCAGAAATTTAGGCCTCTTTATCTTTGCACCTAATATTTGAACGTGAAGAGTGCTCTAAATACCTCATTATGCTCTTTAGAGACTAAAGGGATCCTAAAGAGCCTTCTGCTATATTTATCCTTAATTAGGAGCATCTAGGCGTATAGTCCGCTAAGCTTCTAGTAGTTGAAAAGATCCCATGCTATCCTATAGTAGGGCTGGGGGGCTTTGCCTTCTAATAGACTGCGCGAGATAACCTAAGTAGCGTATGCTTGAGCGTAGTATTTATATTAGATATATGAGGGGGCCTTGCTTTATACCCCCCTAATACTATAGACTAGGCGCTTAAGAGCAGCTTAACCTAGGTATCTAGAGCGAAGATACTAAATGTGAGCGTTATTAGTTCTTTTAGCTGTGCGGTTATATAATAGCTGCGCAGGCCTCTTGTTATTAGATAGGGCTATAATACTAGTAGAGCTTATAGGGATCTTAGAATAAGGTGAGTAGATAGAAATAGAGTTATATTAGAAGAATACTAAGTTACTCTTATAAATAAGCTGCTTAATATAGGTGGATTTACTGGGCTTCCCATACTATAAAGT
Source organism: Colletotrichum euphorbiae (assembly GCA_037178605.1). Lineage (NCBI taxonomy): Eukaryota > Fungi > Ascomycota > Sordariomycetes > Glomerellales > Glomerellaceae > Colletotrichum > Colletotrichum euphorbiae. The sequence goes on from JAXCEF010000124.1 coordinate 81,562, forward strand.
GCAGTTATAGCTACTATACTAAATGCTAGCCTTATAGAGGAGCGCCTTAGAGATAATATTAGTATATATATTCTTAATAATAGTAATATTATTTAATATTAAGGCGCTCTTCTAGCTTATAGTAGTATTCTTAATAGTATCTGGGATATACTAGGTGCCTCTACTGAGAATAGGCATACTTATACTACTAACCTTAATTACCTTATTATTATAAGAGTAAATAAAGAACCTAGCTATTAGCTTCCTCTTATTATTAATAATATAAAAAGTACTATAGTTATTAAAGATAATGCTCTGAGAGAGGACGTGGGGGCTTTTAAAGAAGGTAAATATAGCTAAATAGGTTTCTACTATTTCGCTCTTATCTAGTAATAGGCTGTAATTAATAATATAGCAGGAGATATTACTAGGTAGCTAGTAGCCTCTAGAGTTAGAGCTACTATGTCCGCCGCACTTAGCTTAACTACTACGCCTACCTCAGTTAGAGGGGAGCTATCTAGTTCTTTAAGACTCCTTTATAATCCACTCCGCCTTCTAGAGACTAGTATAAAGGTAGGCCCACTAAGGAGATATTACTATCTCCTATATATACTAAGCCTTATCCTTAGCTATCTTATAGTCCTTAGCCTATTCTATTAGAGTATTTTTAAAGGCTTACTAGATATATAAGTAATAGTATAGAGACTAGTAGTAATAGCGCCTATAAGAATAGGCGGGTATCTTACTTAGCAAGCCCATAAAGAAGGAGGAGGTAGTAATAGGAGTAGACTTAGGTAGGTCCTAATTATTAGAGCAGCCTATAAGAGTTATATATATACCTAGAGCCTTATTATAGCTCCTACTATAGCTTGGGGTATTAGCTAGTTTGCTATAGATCTTAGTAGAGAGGATAATACTAAGCTACTTAAGTATAAAACTTAGTATACTAATCTTATTTACTTACATAATAAGGTCTAGCTAATATTAGGCCTAAGTAGGAGTAATATAATAGTAGATAGCTTTAAGGAATAAGTACTTACTATAACTCCCCTACGCCTTAGGGATTTACTAACTCTTAGTAAGACTATAGAGATAGTGCTACTCCTTAAACTACTTAGATAGCCTTATTATATATTTAGCACGCTTTAGAATTTCTTTATAATTATAGTGTGCCTATTCCTTAATACCCTTATTAGAGCAGCTTAGGTACTACTTGAGATAGCAAATAAGGTTCTAAAGGTTTAGCTAAGACTTATCTAAGGTATTTAGCTTAATTCCCACGCTCTTAAAGTAAGTTAAGTTAACTATTTAGAAAATAACCCCCTAAAGGGCTTAGTATAACGCAACCTATAAGGTGAGGATTATATTATTAGTAGAGTAGAATTTGAGAGCGTTGCTCTACTCCTCTTAGATATTAGCTTATATTATAGGGCCTAGTAGAGTTAGCCTTATAAGCGCCCTACCTCCTAGAGTAATAATAAGGGGGGCCTTTTAAGAGCTCTCCTAAAGTTATTAAGAGGGAGAGGGCTTAATATTATTATTACTCTCTATAGTTAGAATTATCTAAGAGCCTCCTTTAGTAGTAGAGGTAGTAGGAGCCTTACTAAATACCTTATATTTAGTGAGGTCTACTTAGTATTAAGCCTAAAGATATACCTCACGCTTAGTAATAAACTCCTGAATAATTAGAGTAGGCTTAAGAGTATCTAAGGGCTTACTAGAGTCTAGTCTATTAGGATTAATAAACTTCTAGATACCTTCAGACTATATAGAGGTATATAGGTTTAGATACTAGCGAGGCTAGTTAGCTAGGCTTTAGAGCTTCGCCTCTATAGAGAAGGTAGACATAACAAGAGTATTATGAGGTTTATAAAATAGCAAGAAGTTTAGAAAGGTTATTAAATAAAGATATAGAAAATTAGTTAAGAGAGGTTAAAAGGTCTAGGAGAAAGCCGCTTACCCTTCCCTAGGCTTAGAGAGGTTAAAAGGAGTATTTATAAGTAGAGGAGCTAGGCTCATAACTATCACAAGCCTGCAGGTAGGAGTAAGGGCGAGTTATAGAAGGCAACTATCTTATTCAGAGATAGTTGCGCGCGAGGCGCAGTAAAATAGGCAGCAGAGTGGCTTACATAAGCGTATAGCTACGCTGCACGCTACCACAGCCACGCAGGGCTGCGGCGGAGCCACGCAGGGCTGCTAGTACTATAGTGCCGCATCGCGACAAAATTTATTTGTGGTATATACTAAAAAATGTGGTGTTAAATATTAAGTAAAAATGAGATAGTATATTAGAGGAGGGGTCTCTAATAGATGAATTTGGGGTCTCTAATTCTTTAAAAACTCTAGAAGTGGGTCCCGAACATTCTTTTGGCTCTAACTTTTTGCTAGATATTATGCCTAACTATAGCAATGAGGCTAATAGGCGGGTAGTAACCTAACTTATTCTACTTAATATTATACTTAATAATAACTCTACTTACTATAACTCTCTATAACCTATTATTTTATTATTTATAGTAACTAATAATAACTTTATTTACTCTACTAATAGATTTTTATTTACTTAGAAGGCTTGTTATTATATACTAACTGAGGCTATATTTAATAAATACTGGGCTAAGTTAAAGAAGGTTTTTGCTAACTAGCCCCGCCTTATTAACTATCTTACTAATATTTACTTTTCTTCCTATTAATAGTTTGCTGAGTATATAGTAAAGTCTCTATATAACTATAGTATTAAAGTTACCTTATATTTTAGGTTAGCTTATATAGAGCTTAAGGGTTACTTCTATAACTACCTTATTAACCTCCATAACGTTTTCCTAGCTATTATTATAATAGTATAGAGGAAAAAGAAGCGGTTTACTAATACTATTAGCACTTAAAAGTAATATTTTAAGCTAGTATATAGGTCTACTATAATAATAGCAGTATTAGTTTTTATAATTAGTTTTAAGGCTATTAATAAGTTATAAGTAGAGTACCTCGCCGCCCACAAAGTCTTTAAGAATAAAAGTCATACTTAGCGCCTTAGTTGCTATATAGGTAGCTTTACTAAATAATAGAACCTACTCTATTGCTGTAATCTTCTTAACTACCTTAAGTCTCACGATTTAATATATAACTTAATATATAATAATATTAATACTTACTAATAGCTTAATTAGACCCTAGTTTATTTATCCTTATCTACCCCTATTAATAAACTCATTAACGCATTATTTATAGCTATAGATTGCTATTCTCCGCGAGGCTATATGAGAGCTTGAGTCTAATATAATTATTACGCAAAGAAACTATTAGTAAATAGCACTAATTATTATGAACAATAATATCCTCTTTCCCGGGCCTTCCCAGCCCTTTAGCGGTAGTAATACCCTCATCACCTCAACTGATATATTAACGCGTCGCGAGCCCTCCGCTTGGGAGGCGGCAGAGACCTAAAAACCCGTGCTGCTGCTAGTAGCACCTAAACCCGCCTAAAAGAAATAAAAGACTGCTACTAAAAAGGCTAATAAGGCTCTCGCTACCTAACTAAAGCAGTTAATTGAGGCCTTTATTACTACCACTATTTAATAATAACTTAGCTAAGTTACTACTAACCTTACTATAAGTATATTAATACCGCTAGTCCACTAATACTCTCTAACCCTATTACTATTCTAGTCTTAGCCTTAGTAAAATTATGCCTACTAAACGCTCTAGTAGCAACTACTACTAGTTATATAGAGTTAGCAGCATGTAAAGCTCTTATACCTATTAAATTAATAGTAGTACTACTAATAAGTTAAACTATAATAGTATAGAGGGCCTTAACTTTCTCTACTAGGCGGAATAGGTAGGTAATAATAATATAGGAACTAATAGGCTCAGTTTTGCAAATAAATAATCATAATATATAACGCATTATATTATTCTTTTTGCATAATATCTGATTTAGTGTGGCCCATAGCTAAAAGTGCATTTGTGGCGAAGCTGACTCATAACTTACTTGAATAGGCTTAAGAGGTGCTGAAGAGGGGTACTCTATATACTCAGAAAATCGGTAAAACGCTAGCAGGGCACCCCCCAGTGCGTAGTTCTCGATTGGCCGCAATAAGGGGGGCTGCAAGGGGGGGTATTGGGGTAGCTGTCGAAAAATGGGCCCATGAATTGCGAAAACTGGGTTATAGTGGGTGGGCAGGCCCTGCTAGCGTTTTACCGATTTTCTGAGTTTATACGGTAGGCATTGAGACACGCTGAAGCAGGATTAAGCGAGACCACTCAGCGCACACCATAGCTTCCTCACGCCCTGAAGCGTCTTTCCGTCGGGGCTCTCCTGCTGCCATCTTAGCGTTCACCGCAATGATCCAATCTTTTCCCCCCTTCTTCCACTGTTCCACGCCTATTCCATTCCCGGTGTTGCCTTTGCACGCCTGAGGAGGGTCCCTGGCAAAGCTTGTACCTTGCATCAGCAGATTCCATTCCCTGACCGTTGCATGATATCGACCGCATCTGCGCTCCGCCCTTGGCTTTCTTTTCCCTAACCATCCCGATAAAACGTCGCAAGGCTCCATGAAGACAACCAGCTAGCAAAATGGCGTCGTCAGCGTAAGTGGCCAGATTTCCTTTCGAACATACCTGTTTCTCGTACCCAGCTTCCTTGCGTCATGTGGTGCGCGATATTCGCCTGAATAGCATTTGAGCTTCCTCAACCCCCTCGTGTCCTTCGCATTTAGCTAATACGACGTCGCCTAGGTCACTCAAGGAGCTCTCCAAAGCCCTGACGTCTTTTCTTTCCTCCTCGCCTTCTCTGCCGCTCCCCGACGATATTGCCCAAGTTATCGATGCATACCTCAACAAGCACGAGGCATACAGCGAGTCGAGCTCGGATAGACTGCAAGACGATCTTCTCAGCATCTACGAGAAGCATGTCAAGGGGGCACCTACTAAGTATGCGGTCTTTATACACATTTTCCGCCTGCTGGTACCGGTGCTTCGCACACCGGCCCGCCTCCTTAAATGGTGGGATACACTAAACGACCCGGTCTTGGAACACTCCACTCGGGAGAAAGGATTAATGGAGGAGTCGCACAATGCCACGCTGGAGGTATTGATGCTTGGCAATCCCGAAAATGACGACCCTACCGCCGAACCCACGGTGAACCCGTTTGCCCGGCGACTGCTGTCTTCGTGGATGGATAGATACTACAAAACACAGTCCGAAAGCGACTTGACTGGAGCAGTCAGCGAGCGCGTAGGACGTCAGGCACTTCTCACGTACGGCAAGAAGCGCCCTAAGGTGAGTCAACCTGCGCGACCGTTGCGATGTGTATCATTAACTGAGTCTGAAACAGGAATTTCTCTTTACACTTGACAAGTTCTTCGTCCGCAGCGAATATCGAGCGCGAGCCGCCAAACTGCTCTGCGAATTCGTCCAGAGCCAGCCACCACATCTGCACCAAATACTCCAAACACCGCTATTCAGTAACGTTTTGCGATGCCTGCAACAAGACACGTCAACCACTGTCATCTCTGTTGCCGTTACCGCTTTGATTATGATCCTGCCACATATGCCAAGTTCTTTGGTGCCACATCTTCCACACCTGTTCAATATCTATGCACGGCTACTTTTCTGGGATAGTGAGAGGACCGGCATTATCGAATCCGCTTCGGACGAAAGTGAGCAAAAGAGTCTTGCCTCGCCTTCTGGCTGGGAAACCTGCGCTTTCTCTCCAGAGACCGACGACATTGACTTGCCTCACCTCACAAACTACTTCACCGTTCTCTATGGTCTCTATCCCATCAACTTCATGGACTACATCAGGAAGCCGCAGCGATACCTTCGCCATGCTAACGCAGCCAATCCAGACGAGGTCGAGGTTCAGCCGACCGAAATACGTCATAAGTCTGAGCGCTTTCGACAGAGTCACCTTCTGCATCCCAACTTTTATACACTCACTATCGAGTCCGAAAAGACTGATTTTGGCCGTTGGATGACGAGTGAGCCGGCAGAGGTCGTGGCTGAGTGTATGGCGCTGCGCTTCTCCGCGGACACTTTCGCTGCAGTTAACCCGGACGTCGCTCAGGCTATGGAAGGCGAAAGCTTGCTTCTCAGCGAGGAGCCTGATCGTGACGGACTCGGCCCTGCGCTGTTAAGTGATGCTGCGCCTGAAGATGGGGTCGAAAGCTGGAGAAATACGCAAAGTCCTGGAGGAGCTTCTAGGGCCAGCAGTCGCGTTCCCCCAAACACTCAACGTCAAAGCTCACTGTCAAGTCACCCATCCAACAGAAATTCTTTGGATACTCCGAGAACAGAGGTAGCGGTCGACAGCCCGACGCTGCCACCCCAGCTCGTGCCGTCGTCCTCGCACACGCATTTGCAGGATATGATTCACTCGAATAAAGTGATTAAATCTGGGTTGCATCAATCACTAGCAAACGACAGTGTTCCGTCGCTTGCACTTAGCCATCAGGAGTCTGCGGCAGAGAAGTCCTCTTCGCAACCTCCTCCTGTCCCGCCGACGATTTCTGTACCGTCCTCGACAAATGACGGCCAGGCGCAGGTTGCGCACCTGCAACGTCAAATACTTCTTTTGCACAATGACTTGAACTTCGAGAGATATCTCAAGCAGCAGCACATGGCGCATATTGGAGAGTTGCGACGCAGACAAGTTCGAGAAGCCGCCAGTGAAGCCGACACACAGAATCTAATTTTGAATAACCGCACCCTCAGGAAAAGACTGGAAGACTCGAAGAAGGCTGAGATGCAAATCAGGAAGGAGTCGGAGAAGAGTCGAACGTTGGCCAAGAAATGGGAGTCGGACTTGTCCGCCAAATTAAGAACTTTGCGCGAAGAGTCGAGAAAAACGAAGCTGGAAATCCAATTCCTGCAGCAGGAATTGCAAGCCGCAAGAGAGGAGTGCGAAAAACTGAGGAAGCTAGTCTGTGACGCAGAAGTCAAAGAGCTGAACTCGACGCAAAACATGCAGTCCATCGATATCAACGCCGCCGATATCGAGCGACTCAGGTCGGAGGTGGAGCGTCTATTGATTTCCGAAAGAAACTTGCAGGCCAAGGAGGCAGAGAGGCAGGCTGCTCTCACATCTGCCTCTGAAGCAGAGAATAAGGCAACAATTTTGGATTTGAAACTGCAAGCACGCGAGGAAGAGCTTCAGAAGACGAAAAAGCTTTTGCAGGCACAAATTGGAGTGTTGAATTCAAAGCTCTTGGAGGCGCATGATGGTATGCACAGCAGACGGACGGCTGAGACCAAGGCAGCAGTTGAAAGTGCGCTGGCAGCGAGCCGGGCGAAGCAAGCAGAATTGCAGAGGCAGTACACGACTCTGATGCGGAAATACACGGCACTGCAGTCTCAGGTGGAAGAGGGCAGGTTTATGGTGGGGTCGTCAAACTCGCACAGTCGAGGCGGCGATGTGCCTTTTCGCATGGACGTGGACGGAGCGGACTCGACTCATTCTACGAGCCCCGTCACAATGAAAGGCAGAAGCTCGGGACTCCATCGGGTCCTATCGGACAATTTTCTCCCGTCCTCGTACAATAACACGCCGCCTATCATGACCAACCCGTCGACCCCGGTGCCGTCCAGCGCCTCGCTTGCCCCAGCATCTTCCAGCCCCTTGGATGCGGACGACGCAGCCAGCTTGAGTACAACGGACCAACGATACTTCGGAAGAGGTGAGTCTGGAGTATCCCGGCTTCGGTTGAGAGACGGGTTTTGGAGGATCAACTAATCGAATGTAACGTCAGGTGGAGTTCAGAATTGGTCCAAGGAAGAGAAGGGGAAGGCGAAAGATGATGGCGACAAAAAGAAAAAGTCGGGTGTGATACGTGGCATCCGAGGATATGTGTGAAAGATTTGGAACGTGAAATGGACCAGAGAGAGATACCCAATGCCTTTCGCTCGGGCGAAGCAGGTCATGATGCACTGATCTGTACGTATTCGTACGTGGGGCAACAAAACGAGATATTCTGAATCGACAATTTTTTTCGAAGTCATCCGTGAGCAGTTGGGTTAAGTGCCGCTTCCTGCGCCGAATACAGCTGCTGCACATACAACCGGTTTTACCAACATCCTGGTAAATTCGATTGCGACCGTCGTATCACTGACTGGCATGGATACAAGACTGACCAGAGCATCGGCTCGTGATGGTCATTGCCAAAGCATTGGTAATGGGGAGAAGCAGAGACCCCGTTAGGCGAACCCTTGCACCCTCGACACGGCGGGCAATATCAGCGGGACAACAGAAGAAAGCCTATTGGTTAGCCTGACCAGTTCATACAGAGGCATATAACGAAAACAATCCATAGAAGACGAGAGCCTCTAAGCATGCCACAACATGGATCCCTCTCATATATCGTAACGGCCCCGTTAAGCGTCTTGGAAACGTGATGGAACTTCACAGTGTTCTGTGCAGGCCTCGACATGTGGGGCATGACAGGGACAAAGTGACGGAGATCAGATCCCGTCATCTGATTTGGATGAAATACTCCGAGCCTCAATTTCGGTGTCTGGGGGCACGCCCGTAACCTTCCAAAAGCAGCAGTTCTACGATCCAATTGCTTGCAGGGTTATGGTAGTGAATGCTCTGCTTGCCTTGAGAGACCTTTACGGGTGGGTGCTGTTGGATATTCAAGCCGATCTTCGTTGGCGATATTAATGATTTTCAACCATGTTGGGGCCGAGAGAGCCTCTTTCGCCCTGGAGTTCAGCTATGCATTCGGAAGCGGTGTCTCAGATCTCTTCTGACACTATATTGGGGTTTCGCTCGACACGAGACGACCTGACATCGATCATCACCAGCCCTTTGACGGTCAAAACAACAAGCATAAAATCGAGATCAGACATTCATAGCAACCACGCATCGCCTCGCCAAGTGAAGAAAGACCAAGCGCCATCCCCAGGCGTCAATAAGTCTATGGTTCCCCTCTCTGCTGATTATTATCCTTAAAGGCGTTTAGGTGACGGTTGACATCTGCACGACCTTGAGAAAACTCGCAACCAGCTCGCCCAACATGTCGGATACTTCTTCCGTACAAGAAAAACAACCAGAAACCAAGCCAACAGAGCGAGCTCCTGGTTTCTCGGATTATCTTCGCGTCTTCACCTACGCCACAAAATGGGATTTCTTCGTCTATTTCATCGCTTCGATAGCGTCCATCGGCGCAGGAGTCACACTGCCCTTGATGAATGTCATCTTTGGACAGTTGGTGGGCCAGTTCACGGAATACTTCCGTCCCGACTCGACCATGACCCGCTCCGACTTTGATCGCCTCCTCAACCGCCAAGCACTGTACATCATGGCCCTCTTTTTCGGTCGCTGGGCGCTCAACGCAGTGAATAAGTTCTGCTTCCGCATGATCGGGATTCGGCTGTCTTCAGCAGTCAGGTTGCGCTACATACAAGCCCTCTTCGCGCAGTCCATCCATGTGATCGACTCGATGCCGGCAGGGGCGCCTGCCACGGCCATCACCACGACGTCGAACACGCTGCAACTGGGCATCTCCGAGAGACTGGGCACGTTTTTGCAGTTCAACGGCACGATCTGGGCGGCGTTCGTGATCTCCTTCATCTGGAGCTGGGATCTCACGCTGGTCACCTCTTCGCTGCTTCTGTACATCTTGGTCGTGCTAGCGGTGATGCTCCCCAGGATCGTTAGAGGACAGACCGAGACTCTGATCGCTGATGCGCAGGGCACTGCTGTTGCCAGCGAGGCTCTAGGTGGAATCAAGCTGGTGATGGCGTGTGGTGCGCACGAGCGTGTGATTGAGAGGTACGAAGGATGGGTGTGGATGGCGATGAGGAAAGCCCAGAAGACGGCGCCGGTTGTCGGGCTTCAGTTTGGTTTGATTGTGAGTTATTTCTTCTTCGTCCCGTATGTTCATGTTTGCTGAAGACTGACGAAACAAAGTTCTTCGGCATGTTTGGCTCGTTCGGTTTGGCCTTCTGGTACGGCACGCAACGTTTCATTGCCGGCGCACTCAACAACGCAGGCGTGGTTATAGTCGTGCTGATGTCGGTTATGTTGATCCTCACGTCCATGGAGCGGATTTCAACACCCCTCATGGCTGTCAGCAAAGCCATGGTAGCCGCATGTGAGCTCTTCACCGTCATCGACGCTCCTGTACCAGACCCTGGTTTCCTCAAGCCCGACCTTGACTCGGCGAGCATCGTCTTCCATGATGTAGTGTTTGAGTACCCCAGCCGACCCGGTTTCCCCGTTCTGAACAGGCTCAATTTTCGCATCCGACCAGGTCAGAATGTCGCGCTCGTCGGTCCCTCTGGGTCGGGCAAGAGCACGATTGTCGGGCTTCTCGAGCGGTGGTATTCTCTGAGGCAACAGGTCGCTCTGCCCAAAGTTGTGGCTGTGGCTGCGAAGTCGCCAAAGAAATCCGAGAAGTCGCCAAGAAAATCTTCCGAGAATTCGATGGATGAAAAGAATGAGACTATCGAGGATGATTCGAAGGAGACCGAAAAGCCCCGGTTGTCTGGCATCATCACCGTTGGCGGGATTGACCTCGAGGATCTCGACCTCCAGTGGTGGAGATCACAGGTCGGTCTCGTCCAGCAGGAGCCTTTCCTTTTTAATGACACAATCTTTGGCAACGTTTCGAATGGACTGATCGGAACGCAATGGGAGCACGAATCCGAGGAACGCAAGCGGGAACTAGTTCTGGAGGCATGTCAGGAGTCGTACGCGCACGAGTTCATCAGCCGTTTACCCGACGTAAGTACTGAACTTCTTTCGCTCCACATCACTTCTGACGATCAACGCAGGGCTACGATACCAAAGTCGGAGATGGGGGCGCCAAGATGTCAGGCGGCCAGAAACAACGCTTGGCCATTGCCAGGAGTATCATCAAGAAACCACGCATCATCATTCTCGACGAGGCCACGAGCGCAATTGACGCCAAGAGCGAAACGATTGTCCAAGCCGCCCTGGATAGAGTCACCAGGAACCGCACAACCATCACCATCGCCCATCGTCTCTCGACGATCAAGAAGGCGGACAAGATTGTCGTATTGCAGCGCGGGCGAACGGTCGAAATGGGCACGCACAACTGCCTCATGCGCAACCGTACAGGCGTCTACAGTGGCTTAGTCCGGGCCCAGGCTTTACACTTGGCGACATCCGAAGACACAAAGACTCGTAGAGATAGCATTCTGAACTTCTCGTTTGATCGAAGTTCAGAAAAGTTGCTTGATGGTGCCGAGCCAAATGGCATCCCCGCGAGCATCCACTCAGTTCATGACGTCGCGCCTCGCAAGCCCCGAGGTCTAATCCACAGCTTCGGCAAGCTCATCTGGAACCAACGCGCGAGGTGGCCGTCATATTTCGGCGTCGTCATCGCGGCCGTGGTCGTGGCGTGCGGCACGCCGGTCCAAGCATGGCTCGTCGCCAAGGTCATCGGAGTGTTCCTCCTCACCGGAGACGAGCTCAAGCATCAAGCCAGTCTCTGGGGCCTGGTGTGGCTCGCCCTCGCCGCCGGCGTCGGCATCGCGTGGACCGCCGAGGGCTGGATCGGTTTGCACACCCAATACTACATCAGCGCGGTGTACAAGAGGCAGTACCTGAGGGACATGCTGCACCAGAAGTTCAGCTTCTTCGACGCGGAGGAGAATTCTCACGGGGCTTTGAGCTCTCGGGTCGGCGGCGACGCGAAGCAGCTCGAGGAACTCTTGGGTTTGAATCTCGCGCTCCTACTGTCCGGCATATTCACCGTCGCCGGGTGCGTGATCATTTCTCTCCTTTTCGGTATGCAGCTGGGACTCGTCGCCATGTTCGTCACCATGCCCATCATGATCGCCACGGGTTTCTGGAAGTACAGGCATGAAGTACAGTTCGACCAGATGAACTCGACCGTCTTCATGGAAAGTTCGCAGTTCGCCACGGAAGCCATCGGCGCCATCCGCACCGTGTCCTCCTTGACAATGGAACGCTCCATCAACGAGCGCTATGAAAAGCTCCTGAACGGACATATTGAAGCGGCGAAACACAAGGCCCGGTGGACTGCCTTGCTGTACGGCTTCGCGGACAGCGCCGGCCTCGGTTGTCAAGCTCTCGTCTTCTGGTACGGCGGCAGGCTCCTGGCTCGTGGGGACTACACGATGGAAGGTTTCTTCGTGTCTCTCATGGCCATCATCCAAGGCGCGGAGTCGGCTGCTCAAGCTCTTTCCGTAGCGCCAAGCGCCGCGCAGGCCGCCGCCGCCGCAGACCGGATTCTCGACGTTCGCGAGTCCGCCGATTTTGGAGACTCGGTCACCAGAAACGACGGGAGCATACCGAGGGCGGACGGCGGCGTGCGCATAGAGTTGCGAAACGTCCGCTTCAAGTACCCCACGCGCGACGTCGTCGTCTTCAACGGTCTCAGCCTGACCATCGAAAAGGGCCAGTACGCCGCCTTCGTCGGGCCGTCCGGGTGCGGCAAGACGACCATCATCTCTCTCATCGAGCGATTCTACGACCTGGACCCCCACCGCGGCGCGGTCTTGTGCAACGGCGTCAATGTCAAGGACCTCAACGTCTACGACTACCGCCGGAACCTGTCCCTCGTGGCGCAGGAACCGACCATGTTCAGGGGCACGGTCCGCGACAACATCCTCTTCGGCATCCCCGAGCCCGCCTCCATTCCCGAGGAGAGGATCCACCAGGTCTGCCGCGACGCCTTCATCCACGACTTCATCGTCTCCCTGCCCGAAGGGTACGACACGGACATGGGTCAGAAGGGCGTGTCCATGTCGGGCGGTCAGAAGCAGCGCATCGCCATCGCCCGCGCTTTGATCCGTGACCCCAAGGTTCTGCTCCTGGACGAGGCGACGTCCGCGCTGGATTCCGAGTCGGAGAAGATTGTCCAAGCAGCGTTTGAACGGGCGCGCGAAGGGCGGACCATGATTGCCGTGGCCCATCGGCTCTCGACTATCCAGACCGCCGACGTCATTTTCGTCTTTAGCGAGGGAAAAGTCGTCGAGAAGGGATCACATTCTGCACTCCTCAGGATGCGTGGTGTTTACTGGGAGATGGTAAGTTGCATCGCTTCCCCCTCACCTCCTTGCTTGGCTCCCCCCCACCCCCCACCTCCGTATTTTTGACGTGTACTGACGAAATCCCCTCTGCCTGTAGTGCCAGAGTCAGGCGTTGGATCGGTGATGCGGTTTGGTTTCGTCCTTTTGCATAGCGCGGTTTTGCAAAGATGATCGGATGGCGGGCGTGTTTCAAGATCAAAAACGACCTTTGGATCCGTCGGGTGTCAGACTCTTCATGGCGTTTTCCTTGTCTAGAATAACCTTCACTATAAATTTCGGATGAAGGAGGTCTATCATAGAAAGATTACTGTTTCATTATGCCCTGATGTTGTCGTGCCCATATGAATCCACCATGAGCAAAACGCCGCGTTCAGAGAGTGGTTGCCGCTTCCACTGCACTTCCTCGAGGCTGCATCCCACATCAGCCACGTCTCCCACCACACCCCATTCTCCCGTGATCTCATTCCTTTCCAAGTAGCGAAAGAGGATGCGGTCTCCACCATCCTCAAAAATGAACTCCCGGCGCCACAGCCCGTCCTGGCCAGGGTAGTTTCTCAGCATCGCCGTCGCTTCGTCACGAGCCAAGGGGTCCCGGCAGAAGAATGACAGGATAAGCAGGTGCCAGGCGATGTCGCATTGCAGCGAGAGCTGTTGCGCCGGGTTCTTGTTCATTTCTCGCTTCGCGGCGTGTAAAGCCACCGAGGCGACGGAGAGATATTCGCGGAAGAGATGTGATCGTGTCTCCAGCGAAGCAACATTAAGGTACTGCGGCGGGTTCTCAAAGACGTACGTACCGCGATACTGGAAGCGTAGGTGAATCGCTCGCAGATAGATCGGAAACTCGGCGTCGTAAGACACGATGATCCTGTTAAAGAGGGACTGGAAGGCGACGTCTAGGGCTTCCATGGCTTTGCTTGATCGCTCGGAGAACTCCTTGATTTGAGGGTTCCCAAGGAGCATCGGCGTGGAAACCGTTGATAACCTCTTCGTCGGTGGAATTCATTACCTCCAAATTGTACACGAATTCTAACATGATAAGCCTCATTGCTCTGCAAAGCAGCCCAGGAATCTTCAAAATCGTCAAGACTGTTGAAAGCCGCAGGGATCACGCCAATGTCGACGGAACTGAGCATTTGACTGAGCAGTACCATGAATGACTCCAAGTTATGATTGCGTTTCTTCAACAACTCTGAGAGGTATGGAAGGGGTGTAACATGTCCCATTCTACCGCGCAAGACGGTTCGGGCCTGTTTCGCGAGATGCTTGAAGACGTCGGCTACTGCTGCCAGCAGGGGCTTAGAATTCGGCGCCGGACTATCGATATGTTACGTTGCCTTCTCATCTTTGACAAGAGCCAGCAGCAGACACATGCCATAAGTGATGTGGTCCAAGGCAGCTTTCCTGTTGTCTCTGAGGGTTTCGAAAAACAGACAAAGCACGGAGAGCACAACGGCATCTTGGAGAGGAGCCCGTCGGCTCTCCTGACGTAGCGAGCAACAATGGTGCGCTACGGCATTCAAGTAATGGACGGCACTTGAGGAACCGATACTGCACCGATAGATCTGCCTTGGACTGGCGGTGCCACATGCTGAGCGCGCCGATGGCCGTCGCAGCAGATCGGAGGGTGCTGCTGTTACGGGCCAGTTGCGGTAGCGTCACATCCCACAAATCGCTGCTCGACGCGGCGTTGGTCCATTGTGCTTGGGGACAAGTTGATCAACTCTTGAAAATAGAGCATGCTTGCTGTGTCCTGAGAATCGAGGGCATCGAAGTCCAGTCTCAGCTGTGTCCCTTGAAGGTGCGGCTTGGCTTCATCGCATTTGACGTGGCGCTTCTTGCGTGTTATGCATCCTGTGTACTCGTGCGGGAGTGCTTCGGTTGGGCAGCTTGAGTTCCTGGTCGACAGACGTGTAGCGAGCCTGAAGTTTGACTCTGCCATGTTCATTCATTTTTTTTACAACCATCATGACGAGAGAGATGGGCGGGATGAAGATGGTGAGATCATGGAGTAATGCCTGGTGTTGAGATAGTTGGCGTCTACATCGGGTTAGTTGTCCAATCCTGTCAGCGAAAAGGTAAACCCCCTTCCCTGTGGATCCTCGGATTAACCCCGGGACCTATCCGAGGCCGGGCTTCTCCGACTGCCCGGACTCCGCGGAAACATTACGTAGGCGCCTAGTTAACCGGTGCTTCTCTTAACATGAAGGCATGCATGTTCATCTCAACCCCAACATCAAGAAGAAAGAGCACATGTTGCATACAAACAATCTTCGGCTTCTGTACCAGGAATGATCGGAAGCTGCATGCGCGCCTGTGCTCGTCAGTCAGTACGTATAGGGCAGTATGTATGGAGAACAACACGGATCTGGAGAGTCTTCCGAGAGGAACCAGGGACTGGGCGGAGAATGTGGTCCTGTGCCAACCCTGAACCCTTGCATACCCGGGGAAGCGAGCGCGGTACCTGCAGCTGCCACTCCTATTGTTGCTTCTCTAGTGTACATCTTTTTCGCAGTCACCTCACCACGCCCATGGGCGATGCTACAAGATAGGCTTAGAACTAGCTCTTCCCCTGCAGTAGACTCTCTCCTTTAGGACGCAACAACATCCAACCAATTCAATTGTCTGCCACTATTAAGTTTAACGCCGCGGTTCGGCAGCCAACGACGCGACCTAGGAAGCTTAATAGGGTGAATGCGTAATGCCATCGCAGACCACCGGAAGAATATCTCACTCTTTTGATGTTTTGCATGTGACACTTAATGACTCACCAAGCAGATCAGGCACCGCTTTTACGGAGATCGGTTATCAACCAAAATATTGACAGGACCCCGACAGTTGGTATGTCACGCATTCCGGCGGGTCGTTAGTCTGTCCAAGCGCCACATCATCAGTGCTGGAAAACACGAGAAGACAGGGTTGTCGTTTTGCGTGCTTTTGCCAAAAAGATCATGCTTTTTGATATAGTTAAAAGAAAAGCGCCAAAATGGACCCGAATTAATGGGCCTTACCTACTTAGGCTTAGGGCAATAGAAGAATATGTAATCCTAGCCAATAGTAATTACCCTCCTTAAAAAAGTTTCCTATAAACTAAATCTTCCTTCTTATACTTATAGGTCTCCTACTAAAAAAAGCTTAAATAATACTACTAAGAAGATTAATGTTTTTAGTATTATAAAGTTATAATTAATATCTATAGCACTTTTAATACTTAAACTGTTAAGTTATAATTATATATTAAGTTATACTTCAGATATAATTAATACGTATTATATAGAGGGTTTCTAGTAGGTATATAAGTTCTATAGCTTACTTAATTAGGAAATAACCCTATGAAATTCAGCTAATTAGAGCCCTTAGTGAGGCCTAAATAAGATTGTATCGATTCGGCTAATAAAATCACGCTTTTAATTGCTTCAATTCAAAAAAATCAGCAGGGATCAGTGAATGCGTGGCAACCCTGCGAGAAGAGGGCGATTTGATGAAGGGTGCACCAATCCCGGCCAAGCCGGACAGGGGCCTAGGGGTGAGCATAGTCGAAGTGGCTGCTAAAAAAAATAAAAAAAAATGGGCGCGGGCCCGGGGAACTTGACGGCCCAAATTGGGCGCCGGTACGCCGGTAGAATGGGATGGCAGCCGTGATTGGATCTTTGTTTGAAGCCGTCTGGCCCCGTCGCCGCCCCGAATTGGTTGCTGTGCAGACAATGTGACCTCATCGCCCCTTCGCTTCAAGGGAAAGCCTGTAGCAGAAACCTTAACACAGGATGCGGATACGGGGAACACCTGGTTCCTGGATGTAATGTGGTGGGGCGGTTGACGCCAAAAAGTTCTCTGTCAACTCAGTCCACTCGGGGCATGTGGAACCACCCGCAACTAACCGCACTTGCCCATTCTAGACTATTCCGCCTTCCAGGTACCAGGGCATCTTGCCTCATGGAATTACACCTTAGTCACTCAGAAGGGTGTGGGAAACAGAAAGAAGCCGAGAGGGGAAGGGGAGTTCTGCTGCTGCCATGCCCATGCAAGAGACAGGGAAGATGGCAACCCATGAGCGGGCTTGTTTACAATCTGATCAAGCATCTGCCTTCTTGATCTGGGGAACCTTCTTGGCCTTCCTGTTCCTGCCGCCTTTTTCTATCCGTCACCCCGCTCCCTTAGATATTCTCTTTCCCTCTCTTGACCTTACTGCTACGAAGTTTTACAATTATTGTCGTCCTTTCCGTCCCAGGACTCCAAGGCAATCACCCTATCGCACCGTCCCTCGTTTAGAAGTCCTAATACCAATTGGGTCCTTCCTGAGAGCGCCTTACTGCCTCCGCCGACTCTCTGCGTTTGCTTGACGTCTTGCCTCCCGACGTCTTCTGGACAACTCTCTTCAAGCACGGCCACGCTTCAGGAGTTTCGCAATCATTCTTCCAACCATCCATTTCTACACAATCATTCTCGCAGTCACCAGCCACATAACCAACATCCAGGATGCGTACCCTTAGCTTAGCGGCGCTCCTATATGCAGCGTCAGCAAACGCCTTTCAGGGTTTCAACTATGGTTCTACATTCACCGATGGTCGTGCAAAGGCTCAGTCTGATTTCGAGGCTGAGTTCAAGGCCGCTGCCAGCCTCGAAGGAACCAACGGCGCATTCACCTCTGCCCGTCTCTACACTATGGTTCAAGGTGGCAGTACCAACAATCCCATCTCGGCTATCCCGGCCGCTATTTCAACCAAGACCAGTCTTCTTCTCGGACTATGGGCTTCTGCAGGTGATGCTGCCTTCGCCAACGAGCTCGAGGCTTTGAAGAAGACGGTCTCTCAGTACGGCGATCAACTTAAGGGCCTGGTGGCCGGTATCTCTATTGGGAGCGAGGACCTCTACCGTCACTCCCCCCCGGGCATCGCCAACGGCGAATACGCTGGTGCGGAGCCCAGCACGCTTGTCAAATATTTTGACCAGGTTCGGGAAATCCTCAAGAACTCGCCCTTGAGCGGTGCTCCTCTTGGTCACGTCGACACTTGGACAGCCTGGGTTAATGGCTCCAATAAGGCAGTCATCGACGCTTGTGATTGGATCGGTATGGACGCATACCCGTACTTTGAGGATACCAAGGCCAACGATATCTCAAACGGCAAGGACCGCTGGGCCGAGGCTCTGAGTGCCACTCAGGGCGCCGTCGGGGGCAAGCCCGTTTGGGTCACTGAGACTGGTTGGCCAGTCAGTGGCAAGACCGTCGGTTCTGCTGTCCCTTCGCTTGAGAATGCCAAAACGTTCTGGGATGAAGTCGGCTGCCCCATGTTCGGAAAGACGAATGTCTGGTGGTACACATTCCAGGACTCTTCCCCGACTACCCCGAACCCTAGTTTCGGTGTCATCGGCTCAACTTTGTCCACAAAGCCTCTTTATGACCTTTCATGCGATAATACAACCTCCACTTCTTCCTCCTCTTCTGCTTCGAGCACCAAGACCGCCACTGATCGTGCCTCTACTCAGACGGAGGGGTCAGCATCAGCATCCGTCTCGGCCACCGCCACCGCCACTGGCACCGGCCCTGGATCTGGGTCTAGGTCTGGATCCGGAGGCTCTGCCACCAGAACTACTGTAGCGACAGCTGTGCCATCCGACGGCGTGGGCTCGGGCTCGGGCTCGGGTTCTGGTGGAAGCGGGAGTGCTGCTCCGTCCGCCTCTCAGGGATCGGGCTCCGGCTCCGGATCCGGCTCCGCCTCTGGCTCAGGCCGCCCCGGTAGTAACGCAACCGTGAAGGTGCCCACGTTGGGCCCTTCTGCGACTGCAACTACAGTCCCTGGCAGCAGCGCAACCACAACAACCTTCAGCATTGCCATTCTTGCCGGCATGATTGCTCTTGCAATGTTCTAAAGAAATTTGAGCGGACGAAACCTTCTTTCTCTTCATTGTAGCGGTTGCTTCTATACTCTTCTTCTAATGGCTCTGGGTTGGCTAGAGAGCCTGAGCACATAAGTCTCTTGGACCAGGAGGAAACAATTAAACGGCCTCATTTTGAGCCACAGAACCCATCGGTATTTGGCATTGTATAGTAAAAATTCTTAAGAAGAGCGGGATAACTGATAGGCAGGGTCACCTCCACTCCTTCGGGGCATACATTCCTTCGAATTGCATAGCAAATGCATGAGAGCACTGGGACGTATATATTGAGCTCCTCCCTGATCTCCTGCATCAAGATAATGAGATTGATAAGGAGCTCGAGGTGTCCGACGCGTGACTCGGTGTTGAGTGGCAAATCTCTAAGCTGCGTAGCATAACTAATGCTAGAGCGTTGATTGGATATTGGGAATCAAGTGCATCGCAATTGAAGTATATCCAATATAGATAGTACAGCAGATCGTTCCAGACTGCAGTTCAACCTACGTCATAGGCTCATATAGAACCGAGGATGCAATAAGCCATGCGAACAACCTCTCGAGCAGAGATCTCCGCCCAGCTAAACATACCTCGCTCGTAGAGAGGCGTGAAGACTCCAGAAAGAGCACAATCAACTTAATAGCTCAACAGTCGTCAAAGCTCCTCAAAATAGCGTGTCTAACATGCGTGAATTGGATGTCTCAGGCAAAGTCGCTGTCATCAGCGGTGCCTCCCGCGGCATCGGTCGCGGCATCGCGTTCAACCTCGCCTCTCGAGGCTGCTCTATCCTCGGAACCTGCACTGGTGACGAGAGCCTCAAGGCTCTCTTATCAGACTTGAATGACCAGATCAAGAGCAGCGTCTTCGAGGCCACCTCGAGAGAGAGAGGCCACGGAGCCTCAAAGCCAAGGGTCTCGTCGCGGACAATTTCTCGTATGACTGCGCAACCACCATCGCCCAACGAGATCAACGAATCATTCAATGGCAGGGTGACATTTTCATCGACTCCGCTTGCGATCCCATGCCTGGCGTCATCGGTGAGATGGGAGCCGACGAAGTCCGGCACAGCCTGCCAGGCAACGTCCAAACACCAATCATGATCGTGGAGGAAGCTCGTCCGCAGGCGACATTTTCCAGCCCGACAGCCGCATCGTCTACGTCTCGTCCATCCGGTCCCGCCAACCCTGGACGGGAGCGATCAGCTGGTCTACGCTGCCGGAAAGTCGGCCGGGGAGTTGCTGTGCCGGACGTGGGCCCCAGGCCTTTGGCGGCAAGGACGAGAGGTGCTCTTTCATGACGGGCACGACGGCCAATGCTGTCACGCTCGGCCTGACCGAGACCGAGTCCGTCGTCGACTGCGGACCGGAGGTCGTCAAGAGGTTTCAGGATGAGTTCTTTCCGACGCAGAGTATCCCGCGGTTTGGGCAGGCCGAGGACGTGGCTGACGTCGTTGGACTTTTGTGTGGTCGCGAGGCCAGGTGGATTACGGGCTCTGTCATGAGCGCCAACGGAGGAGGAATCAAGATCGGGTGACTGGTTTCGATTGATGTTCCTTGTATCGGCTTCTCCTCTTCTGGGCTGGACACTGCGGGAATTTTCGAGTCCGCAAGTTCTAAAGATTTTCTGCGGCCTTCTGCGAAAGATCCACAACGTGGGCTCTGAACGCACGCTTGCTGCAGCTTCAAGTCCTCTTTCGTGTCATCCATCACCTCAAAGTCCCTTCTCAGGCACCTCGGAGTTATGTTGCGGTACCAATCACCCATTCTGGCCCCGAGACGTCTCTCGGCATGTCGTATTGAATGCCGCTTAATTAGACTTGGGTCACGAACGTTGCCGAAGGCCGACCTCTGCATACTTGGGAACAGGCTGCCACATGCCTGGACAATCAGCCTTCAGCGTGAAAGATCATCACTGGAAACTACTCACCAATTTCTTTTTTTTTTTTAAAGAACCATGCCCAAAGCATGGATGTCACGTATGTTGCCGAAAATTTGGGTCGGGTTTTGCTGACGATCGGGGTGGCGATATGTTGAGCAACAATATGGCTAGCGGACATGATGAATAATTCGATATATTAATGTGTGTATAGCTAAAATAGCACACGAGCGCATAAATATAAAAAGAAAAGGAATGATATATAACCATTACTAATATCGCATATTTAGGTGCAAATATAGGCACTAGAACATTCGGGCTATATTTGATATAATACAGGTCTACTTAGCTCAATCTACTTCCTTATATCTCATTATAAAGCTATTATAAGATCTAGACTTATTTAATTCATACTTTTTAATAATATATATTATATCTCTACTATGATTAATTTCTATACTTATTAAATACTCTTACTTATACTATATATCTATTATAAACTATTATAAATTATTACTACTTCACTTTATTTTACTCTAGAAGTATTTAGTATAGTAGTTTAGCTAATTATTCTATTAGATATATTAAACTATAAGAGCTAATTGTTAGACTAAGGGCTTAGGAGCATAATAGATAGGCTGGAGATATGCCTAATATCTGAGCGTACCCTGGGCGGACCCCAGGCGCGCTAGGCTAAGTACGGGCGCGCCGTAAACAGGGCTTTGCGTATTAATAAGGGGAAAAGCGTACATAAGTAAGATATATATATATCTAATTATATATATAAATTGATTATAATATTCTAATAATTAATAGTCTGATATACACTATTTGCTATAAATACTATAATACCTCTTTATAATAACTACTAATATAATTACTACTATAATTACTAATATAAATTTTTAATCTATAGTAAATAGGTTTACAATTAAATTCGGTTTCTTATTCTTATTTATTTTCTTATAGAAAAGTAAAGAGATAAGCTTTTTTAATATTAGCTCCTATATATTACGAGCTGCGCCCGGTTGGAACTATCTGGGCTCATACCCAGATTCACCGCCTCTAGGGCCTACCGAGTGGCCACCCACAAACCTAGCGTAACCGCCGCTGAAGTGGAAAACTTCCCCTTTCCCCCTTTAGCTTCAAATAAACAGTATTACGCCACCTCTTGTCGGAGAGACTTAGGTCTAGCCCTTCGCACTATATATAGTTTTTTTATAGCTTTTACTCTTTACTCTCTTCCTTAATAATATATTAAAGTATACTAAAAGAAATAAGAGTTAATTCTTTTAACTACTATTAAGCTTTATTCTTGAGTTTATTCAAGATAACTACAGATAATATATCAGTTAAAGTTATTATAGCAATAGCTTTAGTTTTAAAAGATTTGTGAGAAATACTTAGTAGAAAATAATAGTAAATAGAAATGAATATACTATTACTAATCTAGGAGTTATTCTCAGAACAAAGTAGGTTTAAGAATATATCCTACTACGTTATAATAGCTTTAGTAGTATTAATCTTATTTAAATCATTAACTATTAGAATAGTAGAATTAAATAATAGATAGTAATATATTTATCTTTATTACTAAGTTTTTTTCCTACCTATATATAGAGATACCTCCTCCTTATAAGTAGATATGAGGGGTATTCTAAAATATAATCTATATTATAGACAACGGAACTTCCCACTTATCCGATAGTTATCTAACACACTAAGCAGCATCATTCGCACATTGAGTGCAACCATGCATTATAGTTCGTATCCAGTCTTCAGGTCAGGCTGTTTGTACTGTTCAGATAGTTTAGACTGAAAAAGAATAGTTAACGTTATGTTAGTAAGTATTGACGTGGTTGGTTATTAGAATCATTATCACTAAATGAACCACCTAGTCGATAGGTTGTGTGGCTGGAGCATTCACCAGACCATGTTCAGTATTCACACTTTTCGACTCAGCCAATGCGCATAGCATGCAATGGAAATGAAAACAAAACGCTGCTTATGTGCGCTCCCACTTTGATGCAGTCGAAGATGAATCATTTGGTCTGCAGCTTCGTAGCGCAAGAAAAAACATCACAAGCATCACGGCAGTGACACGCATGTCACTCAAGAGCCCCCATTGGCAGGAACAACTAAGGCAGCTCCACTCAAGCTCCAAACAAGCCCCGTCGAACCAAGAAACAGACAGGCAAGCTCATCAAACAGCCCACGCCAGAGCCCAGAAATCACATTCTCGTACATCATAGTAAATAGTCGAGCAGAAACTAATATCAGCCAGTACTGACAAGAACGTGTGTGCCCTTTTCGGGTCCTCGAAACAGGGTCGAAAACCAGACCAGGCAATCGCTCGGACTCGAGGACATTGGGGTGGGTGAATAAACAAGGTCTCTTCGTTTTGTTTTTTCCGTGCATCAAACATGTCGTCTGAAGAATGCTCTTCAAGCTGATATCTCAACAGCGACGTTGAGTTGCAGACGCGCGAAAGTCAATTTCAACACATCGGATGCGAGATGTGCTTTTCATAACCCAAAAATGGCGTAGCGGCGTTTTTGTTTGTTGCCGCTTGGTCGAGCGCTGAGCGCTCGTCTCCGGTCGGCGCTGTCGGCGTCAGCGTTCCCCGACCGATGTTCGGAATTACCTTTCGGCACAGGGGGGGATGAGCCAAGCTTTCCGCGGGGGTGGAGGAGCTGAGAGGAGAGCCAATGGATCTTGACAAGTGTTAGGATTCAATCCGCAGAGCAAGCTCATCCGATCCGCGCGGAGGTTCGAGACAAAACAAAAAAAAAGATTGAAGCACCGCGCAATTGGCATCGTTAGCACAAAAAAAAGCTTATTGCGGCGGTACAGTCATGGCTCGGATTTCGAAGCCCGTTTTCTGGGTTCTTTTCCTGCTGGTGCAGCTGAGCATCGCGTCTTCGGTAGCGGAGAAGCTCGCGTCGGCAAGCAAGTCGGTGGCCGAACTGAGCCTCGATGAGCTTGACGAGCAGCTGCAGGTAAGCGTGCACACACGGGGGTTTTTTTTTTTTCGCGCCGCGGGCAGGCTTCAAAAGTTCGGGAGAAGGGAGAAACTGACGATTGATTCTGCAGCAATGCTCCGTCGTACAGAGCCTCACGGCCCATAAGCTGGCCAAGATGAACGACGGCCCGTCTCTCCTCTCGCGCGCCTTCAGCGTGCTCTTCCCGGGTAGCCCCGCCGTTAACGCCATCCTCGCGACGCTCTACATCTCTGGCCCACCAAACTTCCTCCTCGCCCTGTGCCCGCCGAACATCGACCCGTCCTCGCTCTCTGTCATGGTGGCCTTCGCGGTCGGCGGTCTCATGGGCGACACGCTGTTCCACTTGCTGCCTGAGATCTTCCTCGGCGAGGATGAGCCTGACCGCACGCGCCTTGTCCTCGTCGAGCCGAACAGGAATCTGCTGTTAGGCGTTGCTATTCTCGTCGGTTTCATGACGTTCGTGGCCATGGATAAGGGGTTGAGAATCGCGACGGGTGGTGAGGGGCACACCCACGACCACGGACATGCGCACTCCCACGCCGAAGCCAAGGCCGATGGTGTGTCGTCCGCGGTGGAGCAGGCGGGGGAGCTCAAATCCCGGAAGAAGAAGGCCGACGAAGACTCCAATGGCGCGGTGGAGAAGACGGAAAAGGAGGTCAATCCCAGCGTAAAGCTCGGGGGCTACCTCAACTTGATGTGCGGATGCCCCGTGAATGTGGATATGCCGCGAACCGCGAGCCTTCGTGGCATGCTTCTACAGAACACTCGCTGACCTCGCGTAGCGCTGACTTTACACACAACATCACGGATGGTCTGGCCATGGCTGCCAGCTTCTACGCATCTCCGACCATCGGCGCGACGACGACGGTCGCGGTCTTCTTTCACGAGATTCCGCACGAAGTCGGAGACTTTGCGCTACTCGTGCAGTCCGGCTTCAGCAAGCGGGCGGCCATGGGCGCGCAGTTCGTCACTGCGCTCGGCGCCCTGCTTGGTACGCTGATTGGTATTGCCGTCCAGGAGCTCGGTGGTGGCTCCGGCGAGGACGCCATGGCGCGAAACGCAGGACTCTGGGGAACCAGCTTGGTAAGTGTGCCGCGGCTAACATAATGGTGCTGAGATCCGGTGCTGACAAGACATCGGTAGACCTGGGGCGACTTGCTTCTTCCCTTCACCGCTGGCACGTTCTTGTACGTTGGCACTGTTGCCGTCATCCCGGAGTTGCTGGAGACGGGCCCGAACAAGATGGTTGAGTTGCGTAAGACGCTGGTCCAATTTGCTGCCATCGCTGTTGGCGCTGGCATCATGCTCTACATCTCGTGGCACGACTGAACAAGCCGTGAGCGGGCTTCGAACCACCACATCTAGAATTGTCTCAAAACTAATCTCATCGTTCCAACAACCGGGTACAATAGAGTAGAAACTTATAAGGCGTAATGCCCTTTCAATCTGTTAGTTAAGATGCTGTAAAATATGCTGTACTTTGCTGAATGCAGCGTTTCGCAAAACAAGATCAAAGGAATGTGAGAAGTAATTTCTTGGGCTGAAGTAAGCCAGATGATCTTTGGGGAGACACGGGAACGTACCCAGGCTTTGTGCCTACATATTGGGCCCAAGTGCAGACGCTGCTTTTAGAGCCTATTACATCAATATCCCCTCCTAATACAGCCACTCGTTTCACCCCCTCAATTCTGCCCCTCAATTCTATCTTGAACCGGCTGCATAATCCAGTCTGGCGGCAGTCGCTTATTCTGTTCTCTTTGGCAACCGGGTGGACCGTAGGGCTTACCCGCCTTGGGCAGAAGGACGGGCGCGACATGTGGCTTGAGGACTGATCTATGCCGTGAAGTAGATCATGTACAGAGACTTATCGACTCTAGTAGCAAAGCATAGGCCGAGATGCCGCGATGGAACAAGCTTGTCAGTCCAGTATTGTAAGTCATTGTGTGCAGTTAACTTCCCATGATTCGAACGAATCGGCCTGTGATTTCAAAGCGAGCCTGGTTGACTTTGGGATCGAGTGATGCCATATTCTTGTGTAACTGACAAGAGTCTCTAGTGGAGAATGCGACAGGTTGGATCGCAGCCAGGCTGGCCCAGGATAGCCCTGAAGGAGGTGTTGTTTTCAGAGTCCCATAGGGCTCTGAATTCATTGAGCTCAACTATCAATTAGGGCGTGGCCAAAACCAGTGCCAACAGCTTATTAAGTAGTATATAACTACCCCAAATATTAGAGTTATGGGCCTTGTCCCCTTTAATACTAGCATACTACTACTTAGATTTATATAAACTTATAATATAAAACTATGGCTAAAATAGTCTATAATTAATATTGTTATAGTATTGAAGAGAATTTCTACTATTCTAACTGATATTAAAGAGGATTTGCTCTTCTAGCTAATACTAATACTAATATAAACTAAAACAAACCTAAACTATATTAGTAATTATTATTATTATGATTAATATAAAGAACTCCTATTAACTTACTATTGCGATGCGGCACCACAGCACTAGCAGCCCTGCGTGGCTCTGCTGCAGCCCTGCGTGGCTGTGGTAGCTTGAAGTGTGGCACATGCTTAGGTAATTCAATCTGCTGCCTATTTAACTATGCTTGCGCGCAACTATCTATAGTTAAGACAGTTGCCTTTTATAACTCGCCCTTAATCCTACCTTAAGGCTCGTGCCACTACTACTATAGTTATAGTAGCTAGAATTATTTATTTAGAGAAGTTATTCAATATCTCTAGGCTATAAGTATTTTAATACTCTAGAGATATTAAGTATACTACTCTATATATCTAGTAGCTTCTTATTAGTAATAACCTATAATTTAAGTATCTACTCAGAGTCTTAAACTGCTATTCTACTTAACTAGTAGTCTGAATAAGAGAGAAAGACTTTATATATATTATAAAATATTAAACTATTAAACATAATTTAATACTTATACTATATACGCTTAAGTAGGGGTATATATAATATACTATAGATTCTACTTTCTAAATCTTATAGAGTCTTAATTTAAATAACCTTACACTTATATTTTAGCGCTTATATTTTCTTACTAGGAAGTTATAAATCTAATTAAATCTTTATATATTAATAATTATATTAAGTTATTAAGTAAGTATTACTACTTTAATAAAGATATTAGAGCTATAAATACTATACTAATAAATACCTACCTACTACTGTTAATATAAAAAAGATTCTTTAGTTAGAAGAATATAACTTAGTAGAATATACTTATAGTTATAAGAGCTAATAGCACCTTTATTTATGTTCTTATAGAAGCTAAGGGTTCTATAAATAATATAAGCCTTATATAGCAAGCTTAAAATCGCTACTTTTAAATACCTAATAGTTAATAATATCTTAATAATACTAAGTTCACTTATAAGTAGTATATCCCTAGTAGCTAAGAGCCAGGCGTAGCCCAGCCCGTCATAGTTTTATTAAATAATTTCTTAAATTAATAAATAAACTCTTATTTCCTTACTTTAATTAGAGACTTAAGAAATAAAGAAGGGCTTCATAAAGCAAATAAGCTCAAATTATTTGATTCTTACATCTTATTAATTAATTAAAGTTAGTAGTAGTTATAATAAGATAGGTAGTATTTAATTTAAGCTAGAGTCTCCATTAATTAAGAATTATTATTTATTAGTAGAAGGGTATCTTTATTACTAGAGATATTATTATTAAGTAGTAATATAGTATTTATAAGCTAAATATCTTAGTTTTAATAAAATATAGTTAGAAAGATATATTATATCAATATAATTCCCTCCTTAACCCTCTCTTTCTTAAGATATTTAAATTAATAGCCTTAGTTAAGTAAACCTCTATTCATAGTAATATAATAGACTTAGTAGGCGGTGAGGATATACCTACTTAGCTAAATACAGTAGTACCTCAACTTAGTATCTTAGGTGGCTAAAGTACATTTTGGCACTGGTTTTGGCATGCAACTTTGGGCCGATCATGGCCCTTACTCATGCTTGGGTTTGGTACTGCTGTAAGGATGAATTGGCTCTTGCCAAAATCTAGTGAGAGTAAAGGGCATGCATGTTGTTCTGTATGGCCGTTGCTAGTACGAGGACGGCAATGACATGCGGCGCTCTGCAGGGCGTGGTGTACACTTCCGCACAGGGCGCGTGAGACAACCGGAGCTTAGCGCTTGACTTGGGGTCTTCTGCGGCAGCATCTCGTGGTTCGGGAATGACCTGGGCTGGCAGCTTCCATCCGATCGATCTCCCGTGTCCGTCGAGACGGAGACCGGCCTCGAACTTTGGCAGAATGAGCCCATTAATTAGAGCGGAAGGGCGCGGGTCTTACGTAATTGTTCCGGACCTTGCTTCCGGACGAGGGATCCATGGATGTTTACGAATACTATGCGCAGTACGCGCAACGCATCGTAGGTCGATAGGCGGCCAGCTCCAAGAGACGGCCAAAAGACGGCAAAGAGACGGCGCCTAGAAGGCTCCACCTGGTGTCAAGGAAACTGACATGTTCGTAAAGAATTTCCTCGAAAATCCCTTTATCATCACACAACCATCGTGATTCGTGACGGCCACGAGAGCAACGGCCAGCAGCGGCTCGTTTGTCGTCGGCTGAAAGTGGATATCCAACCCATTGCACCATCATCGACACCCACAAGTTGAATCCACATTTGTCTTCTGTCTCTGACTGCAGGCTGTGTCCATATGCACCACTGATTCGGGACGAACAGTCGAGCAGCCTCACGACATGACTTACGTCGTCTGCGTTAAGCCGCATGGCATGTAGCCGAGAGCCCCATCTTGTTCCGTGATGGAGCCTTAATGTATGAAGATCCGCTTGCTTCTGTGGATTGGCTTGACGTGCCTGGCAGTCTAGCCTTCCACCGAGTGTTCTAGCGTCATCATCTACATAGTAGATGGATCTCATCAGTCATAAGCTCGCCATCGTCGTGCGGCTACGATCGAGGGACATCCAATTATCACGTAGAAGGCGGCAACGTGGTCAGCTGTATTCCTCAAGTTTCCGACATGTTTGGGGATTCGTGATCGGGATGTTGATGGTGTGTGCGTGTGCGTGTGCGTGTTTGTGCCAACCACGTTACCTTGACTTTGGCGGCCTTGGTAGAGAAAATTTTCATCTCACGATGGCGAAAGTCGTAGCTCGGATGGATCTCATTACCGCCGGTTTCCCCTAACGTTAAGAGTTCGCGAGGACCCCATCACACATCCTTGGGATAGTGCCCATGACACTGGGGCTCCACCAGGCGTGACAGAGCGAAACGACCGCTAACTGCAGGCCGTACCGGACGACCGACGTGCCTCCGCCGGGGGCATCCACTCTCAACCGTGTACGTTAAGGGTACCCGAAAGCGTGGATCTGGTGCAATGCCAGCGGCAGCCGCCAGACACCTAAAGGCAAAGCGTCGCGCCCTTGGATGGATCTCATTAGACATCAAATCCGTCTAAGTTAAGCCCAGCCGGCTGTCGTGCGTTGTTGAGACTTTTGCAACCTTTTTACTTTTTTTTCGTCGTTTTGTCTGCGAATTGCAATATCCACAGGCGCAGGTTTGAGTCTGATTCTAGACAAGCCAAGGTAGAGGTACTTGCGGTACTTGGTGCAGTTCATGTTGCTGGTACCGTTTGTGTGTTGCCCAGGTCGCCCTGGTCTGCTCGACAGTGGAGGCTTGAAGTTCTGGGACGACACACCCGAAGTGGTCAACCAAGGGTGAAAGATGGTCGCTCGTGTGACTAGAAGATGCAGACATGACGAAGCGAAGTGCGAAGAGAGATACGGGCACCCTTGCGCCTGCAGCCATGGTGTAGGGCGATGATCGGGGTTGGATGGCTTGGTGTAGTTGATTGGCATAACGATGTCGGGTTGGCGGCATGATGCGCCATGAAAGCGAGCCGGGGTGATCTTTGGGCGTGTCTCTCATGCTCGTTGCTGGCGGCCAAGTTGATAGCATCAACATCGGCAAGGCGTGCTGTTGTCGCCGTCAGATCATGGGGTCGCAGACCTGAATCCAGCATTTCTCCCCGCGCGCCCGCAACCCCCTCCGAATTTGATTCGTGGTATTGCGGGGGCGGCTCTCTCTTAGCTCAATTCCCAGACTGGAGATAAGATTTTGGAGTCGCAGCTCCGATTGCCCTCCGAGTCCGCTGGTCCGCGATGGCGCCGAGGACCATACAGTCGACCTCGGACGTTGACGCTGGCCGAATGATGTGAGAGCCATGTACGCTGCACATACGTGTTACTCTGTTTTGGCGTTTTGTCGTTCGACAGTCGAACTCTCGGCAACAGTAAGTATCAAGGCGGCCAAGTCATTGCAGTGCCATATGTTTAATGCAATGTTGGTTGGCGACCGGATGAAGAAGTGACGGCCAAGGTGCTCGGCACAGTGTTGTATTTTCTTGTCGTACTTGTTTTTGACTGTAATCAACAAATAGCAAGCCTTGTCGCCTGCCCAGAATGCTTGGGGTCTCCGAATATAGCAGGCTCTGACGTCAACGACGCGAGACGGAGCTATCAATATGGCGTTGCGAATACTGCCAGAAGCTTGAATTCATGCGGATGTAGTACTCTGTAGAGAGGACAAACATCAGCACGAGACGAGAATTTCCTGTAAGGTCTGACGTTGGACGGCCAATAGTCAGTTAGGGATGCAGCGCAGGTC
Source organism: Colletotrichum euphorbiae (assembly GCA_037178605.1). Classification (NCBI taxonomy): domain Eukaryota; kingdom Fungi; phylum Ascomycota; class Sordariomycetes; order Glomerellales; family Glomerellaceae; genus Colletotrichum; species Colletotrichum euphorbiae. The sequence continues at coordinate 111,986 of JAXCEF010000124.1, forward strand.
GCAACTGACAGCCCGTTTGAATTTGTCGCTAAGGTACCTACCTACATGACCTAGGTACGCAGGAAGGGACGATGAAGATTGAATTTCGACGAGTACAGCAGGTACTGCGGTACCTACATACTTTCCCAAGCTTTCACAAGCAGGTACGTAGTTGTGTTGCCGATCATCGGCCCCGCGTGAGGGAAGGTCCAACGAATGAAAGGATTCCATGTTCCGCTCATGTCGACAATAAGTGGGCCATCGCGCCTTTTGGACAATGCTAACGCCCTGGTTGACATGATGACTCCTTCGGGGAGCGTTGATAAACATCTACTTCACCGACTGAGGAGTAACCCATTAGAGTGCGATACTGGGTAGGTAGCCAGACTACGGGGGGTCATGTCACGGGTACGGAGGAAACATGATGGTCTGGAGACTGAGACCTAGATGGCTCAAGCAGCGCGGAGTACTTGACGGAGTATGTAAACTAGCTAGCTGCCATTCACGCCTTTCATGCCGTCTCTCGCCAAAAAAATAATCCACGACGATATGTTCAATCCGCCCTGCGACTCGTTACCGGGACCCGGAATCCCACAAGCGTTTGTTCAACGCCAGCATGGCCCGGCTCAGTTGACGCTACCTGAACGGTGCCGGAAGACTAAGGTACGCTGGAAACAGGGCCCAAGCCTAATTGGAAGGGCGTCAGCGTCGACCTTTTTTAGGGGATTTGGGACACTACCTTTAGTCACACTCATCCGCATCCACCCTGTGTGGGCCCTTTGTTTTTCTTTTTTTCTTTCTTGGTTCCTCACTATTCGACTTCTCTTGAATTTTTCCTACAGCGTCTGTGCTTCTTATTCCATCTATCGAGCAGGTACCTCTGCTATGAATCGCATGTACTTCGCTCAGGTACCGGTACGATGCCCACCTCCCTCCATCACACGCAGAGGTGAGGAGTCCGCCCTTTGCAAGTTCAAAGGCGTGGAGGGTTTGTTTCCGGCCCTGGCGCCTGCTCCCGACATGGACTGCTGCTTCGACATGTCAAACGAAGCAGCTTTTTGGGACTGCACATCCTTGACATTGACTCAGCCTTAAAGAGAGCCGGCTCGCCCTTCGTCTTGTCATCGCGATACTCCTATACTCTTCGTACCACTCACAGAAGCCTTTCTTTCGTTCCCATTACGACACTCCAACTCCTCTGAGCCCCATCTAGTTTCCATCAGATATCTCGGGGATCTTCAATCGACTTCTCATCTATACACGACCTCTACCCACCAGTACAAAGTCTCGGTCTTTGAGATTCTAGACCACTGTCTCCCTCTAGCTCATGTTTGCCTGGCTTACATCACGGTAACCAGCGCCTGTGCCTCTCCTTCAGTCGGCCATCCTGTCGTCTGCACCAAACGATCGACACCCACGACAACACCATCAAACTTCCACCATGTCGAGCCACAGTGAAATGAGCTCGGTTGTGTCCTTTGCTCGGCAACCAGCCCACAGGAAGCAGAGCATCGAGATCAACATCCACGACCACTACACCTCTAAGGTGTATACCTCCGGCAGCCCCATCTCAGGCGATGTCATTATCACGCCCAACCACGACTCCCGCTTCGATTACGTTCAAATCCTTCTGCTTGGCACCTCAAGAACTCGACTCGATGCCGTCCAGATCCCGCAATTGTCGTCCCACACCTTCCTGACGCTCGAGATGCCCATTCCCGAGTCGGCATATCCCGTGCCCCGTATTTTCGAGGCTAGCCGCACTTACACTATTCCATTCAACTTCGTCATCCCCCAGCATCTTACCATCAGTTCTTGCAACCACAAGGCTCAGTCTGATCTCATTCACGACTACCACATGCGCCTACCGCCATCCATGGGTACGTGGGAGAAAGACGATATGACGCCAGACATGGCCCAGATCCACTACGCCATAACGGCCCGCGTTGTGCGGCAAGACGAGCTGGGCGGACGTCCAACCAAGGTTATCGAAGACGCCTACCTGCTTAATGTTCTCCCCGCTTCCCCCGAAGACCCGCCGTTGAATATCACCAAGGAAGACAAGGCTTACACGCTCAGCAAGACCAAGACCATGCGCAAGAACATCTTCTCTTCCAAGCAGGGCCGTATCACGGCTACCGCCGTCCAGCCTGGAGCCGTTTACTTGACGCCAGACGGCCGTGAAGCCTCTGATGGTTCGCTCATGGTCAACCTCAACTTTGAGCCGGCCTCCGCCGATGTCCTGCCACCGAAGGTTAGCACAGTGTCTGCGAAGCTCCAAGCCCAGACGTGGTACTGCGCGACACCGATGACAAGGCTCCCCAACCTGGGCGACAGCCATGAGACTTATGCTCTGTCCCAGCAACTCGCCTACCAAACCTCTGTATCTCTGTTCTCGACAACCATGGAGAAGACTCACTGGTGCCAGAAACTGTCGGCAACCACTCGCCGCGACTCTGGATACTCCAGCGATGGTTTTCAGGGAAGTAACTCTGATTCCGATAACTTCCACAGCCGTGGCCGTCGTGCAAGCAAAGATCGCTCCTCGCCTATCCACCACCTCGCTGCCCTGCAGATCCCCTTTAAGCTTCCGACAGACCGCAAGACCTTTGTACCGACCTTCCACGCCTGTATCATTTCTCGAACTTACACTCTACAATTGACGCTCGTTGTCGGCGACACCAAAGTCAACTTGGCCATCCCCGTTCAGATCGCTTTGGAGTCTCCCGCACAGCTTGATATAGGCTTGCCCAGCTTCGACGCGGTGATAGCACAGCAAGAGGAAGCGGAAGCAAATGCCCATCTTCAGCCGAGGTTGATGCAACAGCCTGCACCTGAGTTCCGGGGCAATGCGGTGCTACCTGGATATGCGGATCTTTGCGGAGGACGGACCGCTATTTCTGCTGCTTGAGCGCTTCGCCTCTGCATTTTCTTAGTAACGACGTCTATGACCGACGGAAAGCTTCACACACACACGCACACACGATACCACTTCTCGATCTTTTCTTGTGTATATTTGTTCTTTTGTCTCAATGGACGGAAATCAGGCTATAGAAAGGGATTTTGACATTCAGGGCATGATGAAGCTCGGGAGTTTGGAGGTGGGATTCAAAAAGGGTTGGGTTCAAATTTGGAGGAAGTTGACAACTATCTTTCTGTAAACCATCTTACGCAATTGAGGATACCCAATGAGGAAGGGCAAAACGCATATGCACAAGTTATGGCAATATATCAATCAATAAATCAATCTTCGGCAAGTCAATGGCACGAAGCCTGCGATACGTCCAAACTGTGGTGAGCTTTGAGAATTAATATGACGGGGACCAAAAATCGAAAGATTCAGGCCACTCAATGTTGGAGCTGAAAACCGTCAGGTTTCACACGCTGTGAAGTTCCTGGACAACAAGTTTCCAACCGGTCCGAGTGGATGTAGTCGGGTGCCGTCCACGGCGCCGGTGAAAGTCGCCAAGCCCCGAGAACGGGACCATAACGGCCCCGGGACGGCTCCGGGACGGCAGTGCCCTGCCGTAGGTAACGGAGAGGAGCACGTGAAAGCTTCGGCACCGGACCAATGTGGAGCACCATCTTTCGCAGAAAGTTCTGGACCATCGGGGGGGTTTGCTTCTTGCGAAATTGCACCTCCCCCGGAAAAACGAACAGTTCGATTAATTGTGGGGTAGAAGAAGATGGGGACCACGCTCACAGTGATCGCTCAAGTCACACTGATGAGACTGGAGCACCACCGATGTGGGCGGGCTGATTATGACGATGTCTTGGTCTCACTGTTGCGCGGAGGCTGGCTTTGGCCGTTTCTATTGTTAGTTCTTGTTTGGTTCGCACTTTTTTTCGGAAGACCGCCTACGCTTCGCGGGAGCAGTCTAGCAAAGCGTTAATCTAGGTACAACCCACATCGCGCGCGTGCCAAGTTGCAACAGCAACAGTCCCAGGCAAGTCCAACTTGGGGCTGAGAAAGTATAGCTGAGGTACCTAAGCTGAGATGGACCTGTAACGTGTTCGTTGCCCCCTCTAGGCTCTTGGGTGTATTTTGGGCCGACCGAGCTGCGCCAACGACGGGCGGCGGATTGTCATTCATTCAATTTTTTTTGTTTGTTTTTCATTGCGGCAGGCAGGCTTGGAGCCTGGAGATGAGATTGCTCACCTCCCCATTGAATGCACGTGACGGCGCCAACCCCCTTTCATCTTGGCTGCGTCCTGTCGAGAGCTTGATCCCCGAGCTGCATGCCCAGCATGATGTCTTGATTGGTGGCTTCGGACAACGGGCAGCGGCAGATATAGGGGAATGGGGAAAAGGAAATAACGAGCGAGCTGCGTGAGTGGTTGGGAATCAATTGGCCATACAGAATACGCAGCTGATGTGTTGGAGGGAGATAAGGAAAGCAACACACATACTTAAGTACATGTGCCTCCCCAAAGGAGATCCGTGAGTATGCAAAATTGCAGATGTTCATGCTGGATGCTCGCTGGATGGCACTCTGGAAAGTGCAAGGTGGTAGGTAGGTGAGGTAGCAATGAACTCCGTCGTCCAGGGCATGGCCCGGCTGTCGCCATCATTGATTGACATTGAACATGCAGTGATGCACCTGCAGTTACCTTAAGGTGGTATTGAGTGAGCTTGAACCGTGCACTTTTCCACCATAATCCATGCAAGTCCCATTCCCGCGCATTCCGTCCCGTCTCCTCTCAATTGCCTCCCGTATTCCGTCTTCTTCTCCTCCTCCTCCCTTCCCCTCCCGCCTCCGTCCCATCTTGGAGCTTGTTTTGTCTTCCTCTCTTCCCGTGTTCCCTCGTGTCCAGATTCCTTGCCGCGAGTGTATGCGTATTCGTAAGGTATCCCGTCAGCCGTTTGATCGCTGCACTATACACACGCTCGCCAGTCAGCAGTCAGTTCACCCCGGGACAACCCCGTCTCGACAGGAGGATTGCGGTGGCTGAGTTGCGTCACTCCCCAACAAGCTACCTACCTTACAGTACTTCTCTGGTTAGAACTTAAGCCTCTCTAAACTTCCCGAGTTTGGTACTTGGTACCGATTCCGCTCGTTATTTCCTCCGTCCGACCCTTTCGATCTTCTTCTTTCCTCTCCCACCGCTGAAGCTCCAACTTCGTTCGCACTAGCTCAGGGCCCCTCTCCTCTCTCCCTTTGCGGCGGCGTGGCGCGGAGAGACACCGTCCAGCAACGGACCTAGATTGACGCGACAGTCTTACCTTTATCTGATTTTCGGCCTATCTCGTCCTCAACCGCCTTACCTTCCCTTCAATTCCCGAGTGACGCACTGTCGACACGTCGCCATCTCAAGAGACTCCTCCAACTTGTCAACGAGAGCAATCGCGACGCTTGATGTGGGAATAGTCGATCTTTCGCAACCAAGATCGACAAAATGCGACAGGTGCTCAAGGCCGGCTTGGGGTGCCTCGTCTACTTACTGCTCGCCGCTCCCGCGGATGGCTTCTACATTCCAGGTTCGCAGCCCCAGCCGAGCTTCAATATGACGAACTGGATTGTCAAACCAGGTTGCTAACCATACATCTGAACAGGGTGGTCAATCAAGAGCTATCACGACGGCGAACAGATCCCCCTCCTCGTCAATAAAGTATACTCCGACAACACACAACTGCAGTATGCCTACTACGACCTTCCATTCGTGTGTCCGCCGACGGGCAAGCCGAAACCCGGTACGGGTTTGTTGAGCGGACAAAGCATCCCACTCAACCTTGGCGAGGTCCTTCGAGGCGACAGGATAAAGACATCTGATATTGACTTGGTTGTGGGCCAAGACAAGTCGTGCAACTTGTTGTGCAACCGCGAGATTTCCAGGAAAGAGTTGCGGAGGGCTCGCCAGATGGTACAGGACGGCTACGTTACCGAGTGGATCGTCGACAATCTGCCCGGTGCGACGAGCTTCGTCACCGTCGACAAGAGCCGCAAGTACTACGCCGCCGGCTTCAAGCTGGGCTTCACGGACTACGCGGCCAGCGGCGGCAAGCCGCGCTACTTCATCAACAACCATCATACCATCGTCATCCGCTGGCGCAAGGCCCCTGGCAAGGCGGGCGAGAAGGGCGGAAAGGTCGTTGTCGGTTTCGAGGTCTACCCCAAGAGCATCGGCCCGGATAACAAGCGTGACGAGAATGGCTGCCCCGCTGATCTGCAGAACATCGACCAAAACTTCGAGCTGTACCTTGCCCCGAACAAGTCTACTGACAACTCGGCGCAGTATGCGCAGTCTTCTTATCAACCAGAGGAGGACGAGGACCCCGACGATGACGCCAAGCTCACAATTCCCTACACCTACTCCGTCTACTTCCGCGAGGACAACAACGTTGAGTGGGCGCGACGATGGGACCTGTACTTCGTCAACCAAGAGGAAGGCTCCAAGATCCACTGGCTCGCTATCGTTAACTCCCTCATCATCTGTGGTCTCCTGACCGGCATCACCTTGATGATCCTCGCCAGAACCATTCGCTCCGACATCAAGGGCTACAAGGAGGTTCCCCTCGAGGACGGAAAGCCAAAGCTCAAGCGCAAGAAGACTGGAAACAGATCTCCTAGGCTGTCGGAGAAGGCAGGAGGATTACTCGACCAAGGAAACGACGTGGAGAACGACGCCGACGTTTCTTCCGACGACGAGGCGTTGGAAGATGTCACGGGTTGGAAGTTGTTGCATGCCGATGTCTTCAGAACTCCCGCTTACGGATACCTCTTGGCGCCCCTCGTCGGCTCGGGTATGCAGCTGCTCTTCATGGCCGTTGGGTTGGTTCTTTTGAGCGCTCTCGGTGTCCTGAACCCCAGCTTCCGCGGAGGCTTCATCAGCGTAGGAGTTGGCCTGTTCGTTTTCGCCGGTCTCTTTTCCGGATACTTCTCCGCTCGGGTCTACAAGACATTCGATGGTCAGGACTACCGCAAGAACGCTCTGGTAACCGCAGTCTTGTTCCCTGGCTTGCTCTTTGGGATCGTCTTCATCCTCAACCTTTTCGTTTGGGCTCAAGCATCAAGCACGGCCATTCCCTTCGGCACCCTTGTGGCGATCGTCGTCCTTTGGCTCTGCATCCAGGTACCCCTGGTCTACGCTGGTTCCTGGTTCGGATTCACTCGCGGTGGAAACTGGGAACACCCGACCAAGACGGCTGTCATTCCCCGCCAGGTCCCGCAACAAGCTTGGTACATCAAGTCGTGGCAGTCGATCCTCCTGGCTGGACTCATCCCGTTCGCCGTCATCTTCATCGAGCTGTTGTTCGTTTTCCAATCCGTTTGGCAGGATAAGAGCGGCTACTACTATGTGTTCGGATTCCTGGCCGTGGTCTCGATCATCCTCATTCTTACCATCGCTGAGGTGACTGTGGTGACCATCTACATCCAGCTCTGCTCAGAGAATTACAACTGGTGGTGGCAATCGTTCGTGGTTGGTGGCGGCAGCGCTGTCTGGGTGTTCTTGTACTGCGGGTGGTACTACTTCTTCAAGCTGCACATCACCGGCTTTATCAGCAGTATGCTGTTTTTCAGCTACAGCTTCATGGCTTGCTGTGTATATGGACTCCTGACTGGAACGATTGGTTTCCTGAGCACGTATACGTTCGTAAGAAGGATCTACGGGTGAGTGACTAAAAAAAAAAAAACCCCCCAGAAAATCCAGACCATCCACCGAAAATGAACTACTAACGGCCATGCAGAGCGATCAAGGCGGACTAAGCCTTTTGCGCCAGTTGTCTTTGACAACGAGTGTCCTTTCAATGTTTCGACGGCACACAAACAAAATGGGATGACGGCGCTTCTTGATGCATTTGTCTAGGCGTCGCGTTTTTCAGGGAAAGTCCGGGTTGGACACTAACAGGCGTTTTACCGGAAATGAGAAAACTCGGTGCCATGATTTTGGGCGGGTTAGATTAACCACCACTACTGCTATCAACCAAAGTATATATGACGACAGGATTCAGCAAACAATGCGAAAGGAATGGACTTTGGAATATTCGGGAGTATATAATTTACCTTGTTCAGTCTCTACGGCGCAAGAATAAAAACTTTACAAGCAACGTGTTCTTGGTGAGTCACCTTCGTGGGCGATGAAAAGTGCCTGGCGTGTGTTTGTCTCCCTCATTGAATTCGCTCTGATTTTCGTTTGAGGGAATAAACAGTGTAAAAATTGGGTTGAGCCCTCGCTGATTGGCGTCGCGGCTGACTTGGGGGGTATACAATCAACGAATAGAGAAGGGGAGGCGGTGGAGGCTGAACGGTTCTCCGAATCATTTCATTTGGCGTGTGGACAACTAGTACTACATGATGACTCCCGAGATAATTCTGAAGAATCACTCCGAGAGATAGAGGAGGAAGAGCAGGAAGCTGAGCTACAGGAAGCCCACGACGACGCCGAGGGCACTCGCCGAAAGGACAAAGGCAAGGCAAGGATGGGATCTGATTAGTGGTGGTGAGGCTTTGGGAGGAGCACGGGACATGTTTGACTTCCTCACAGAATACCAAGTCTTGCACGACAAGAGGGCTGCCGGTAGTTTATGCCTTGTTGGGGAGTTAGGGAAGGTGGTGGGCAGGAGAGTTGTTTATCTCTTTTTTTGTTTTTGCATTGCTTTGCCCATCCCACTGCATGAGCTGGTGATGCTGCTCCCGACACTGTCTTAAGCGGCGATCAGGCTTTGTGGGAGACTCATTGAAACTGCGACGGGGTTCGTTCCTACTAGCTGCTTTGAAACTAAAATATAAAAGACCCCAGATGGTCAACTACAGGAGAACGGTCACGTCCTGGCCATTGGCCATGGTTGGCTGTGGTATTCTTAGGGGGTTATATCGATGGGAAAGGTAGCGGGAAGAGAGGAGAGTTAAAAAGAATTCACCCACGTAGCAGCGCCCCGATGTCGAGCGGTCCACATAGGTTTAGAGTGCGGTCTGGGGTTCGTCGCGAGGAGCGACTTCCGTCAGGAATGTCGCTTCGGTTACATTTGGCCAAAATAAAAATATGCTGTGTCAACTATGTTATATGCCTTGGAATGCTGAGAGAATCTTTGGGATACAGAGACCGCTTGATGTGTTGATCCCACGGGTGACAAGCTAACTGTAAAGTGAGGCTGATAACAGTTTAGATAGTACCCATGAATAGGAAGCCGAGAGGCTGTCGGGTTGATACTCGGCCTACGAACGAAGCGAACTGTAAGGTAGGGAGGGGGGTGAAGTTCATCCATTTGGGGGATATCCCAACACGTGTGGAAGATGTCGGGTCAGGTCTCCATTCAGATGGTCACATTCTCATTAGCCTATCGGATGGAAACTTCCAGTATCATCTACGAAACAGGAAAGCCTGTCGCTCCGAGCCCCCCGGGGGCAGGATCCAATAAGTCGTCTCCGTACATGCTTCCCCTGCACCTGTGTTAAGTTGAGCGAATGAGATCTTCTGTTTTGTTGGTCAATTTCACTTTCTTCGTTGCGGAGCTAGTTATGTAGGTTCCTGTGAAACTATACTCCGTGAAGCTGAGCTGTACTTCGTGAAGTTGTTACTACTCCAACTGGGAAGCTGAGCTGCTCTTCAGGTTCTACAGCAGTATTTGAATCCCTTCGCACGACTGATAATGGCAGCGTTGAGCTCAACGCGCAAGTCGGAATCGAACGAGAATCCGTTCCGAAGCATGGCTGGTCTGTTATGAATGATCCCACCGACTTTTGGAAAATACCCAGCTCGGGAATACCTACCTGACGGAGCCCTTGAAGAATCACGGGAGAAGATAAACTAATGGAAAGAAGGTTGAGATATTTTGCCCCGTTGTATGTGAGTGAGGTGGGGTTTTCTAAGTCTATAAGGTAGTATCACTATGAAGGACCTCGTCTTCTCTCGTTAGCCCTAGCAACTGAAGCCTCGATTATAGCAGGCACGCGAATTGCAAACGTTGATGATTATCCGACCAAGTCAAGGTTGGACAAGGCCTCACAATCGATAGGTTATTGCGAACGCGAAGGATTGGTTTACAAGTATCATTGCAGCCATGTAAGCTTCATCGGGAAGCTCACACGCCAGCTTGGCGCATTAAATGGTAATCCTCTCACGAAGCTGCAAAATCTTTGCCTGTAGCAGCAGCTGTCTATGCTATGGCTTCTTCTTGAATTGGTCCGTATTTGTATGAGATATGAGGCTTTCTGTTGGATAAGTGGGAAATTCTATCATTTACAATATAGATCCCGTTTCAGAATATCCCTTGTATCCACCTATAAGAAGGAGGTATCTCCATATATAGGTAGGAGAAAAACTTAGTAATGATATTAATATTTTACTATTTATTATTTAATCCTATTATTCTAATAATTAATAGTTTAATCAAGATAAATATTATTAAAGCTATTATAAAGTAGGAGAATATATTTATAGACCTACTATATTAAGCCTCTAGATTAATATTAGTATATCTATCTCTATTTATTACTGTTTTCTACTAAGTATTCTAATTGAAAATATTAAAACTAAGGCTATTATTATAATAACTTTAATGAAGACTCTGGTTACTATATAGTGAGTTCACCTGCTTAAGTATAATAGACCTTCTAACTCCGCGCCTCCTAATGATATATATGGCCCTTAGTTATATAATCTTACTAACTACCTCTCTTAACTACAGCCACACTTACACATGCCCCTTAATAGCCTCACAATCTTCAACTTTACACTTTAATTATAATATAGTTTTTAATTACTTAATTACTATAAACTACTAAACTATTAACTTATTCTCTTGCATATTATTCGCACTACTAACACTATCTTTATTACTGCGTTATTATCTGCTGGAGTTATACTATTATTGGCAACGCTCCCTTCATTTTAAACTAGTTAATATAAGCTGTATTTACTAACCCCTAAAGGGCTACCTCTATCTTAGCATTATAGAGGGCTTATTTGAAGAAGTATTACTGTATAGAGTATATAATAAACTAATTGATTTCTACTACTAAGTTTACTTACTTATCTCTAATTATCATATCTTAAGGTTCCGTGGAGGAATATTAAAAAGAGCTCTCTTAAGAGTTATTATAGTTAATATATACTTTTTATACATTTAATTACTTGAGAAAAGAGTAAGTTTCATTAAGTATATTAATATTAAACTCTATTAATCTTTTATATATTATTTATATTAATACATAAGCCTTATATAAGCTTAGTATAAATATATATAGAGTTTAGTATTGGTATTCTAAAGAATTCATTATAGATCAATAATAAAGAGGAAGAGAAATAAGTATAAAGCCTTACTTGCAGAGCTTTTTATACTTCTAGCTATAAGGACCTCTTAGAAAAAACCATTCTAGTTAAGGAGTTATCCCTTATATAGTAGTATTATACTACCTCACTAGAAGGTTTAGTGAAGGTATTACTATGAGAGCCTTGGTAGCCTTTTCAGCTCTAATACAATTAGCCCTATTATATACATCGCAGCGTTGTTTAGCTACACGCTGCGCAGCCTGTATTATTACTATTCCGCTAGTCTATTTAGCTAGGCCGTGCTTTGTATAAGAGTTTGCGTTACAGCAGGAACATATAGGGTCTCTCTTCTATTTTTCTTAACTAGTAGAGGGTATAGATTAAAGTGCCTATATAGTATTTCTAAAATAGTGAGTTTAATATAATCTTTTTATTAGGGGGCTATATTAAAACTACAAACTTAAAAGCTTTAATTAATATATTAGTTATAATTATCTTAAAAGGCGGTAAAGATTTTGCCTCATAGTAGTAGTAAATAAAATTAACTTTCATTTCTTTTAATATACTTAAACTTAGTAAAACGTAAAACTTATAAAAGAGTTATATATAGGAGCTAATAGTTAAGAAGCTTATCTTTTTACTCTTTTATAAGGAAATAAATAAAAATAAGAAAGCTAATTTGATTACAAACCTACTCACTAAGATTAGAAAGAGCTATATAGCTTCTTTACTTTATATGAGCTTTAATAAAGAGAGTATAATATTGAAAAGAAATAGAATATTAAGGTATAAGAGAAGATTTAAGCTTCAATTAAATCTAATTATCTAAAATATAATGTAAAAAGTCAATAATATCCTTCTAACTTAAATAGATAAAATTAAGAAGGAAATAGCTGTACTAAATATCTAGGAAATAAATGGGCTTTTTATTAATATTAAACTCTAATAAGTATAAACGAGTTAACGCCTTATAATAAATAAGCTGTTGGTCTCACAAAGACTGGATCCAGAAGGTAGGCTGGGATACGCGTAATATTCAAAGTGGTGATGATGTCTGAGGAAAGAAGGTATCTAGAAGGGTGGCTAGCGAAAGGAGGAACGATATGGTAGACCGACGAGGCGGGTCATGTGACTATGGGTCACGTGACTTATAGTCATGTGACTGTTGGCATCGTTCCTGCCTGCTGGGCCACGGGCCCGACACTTGGGTTGGGTCCGGATGAGCGAATATCCCAATACTAGCAGTTTTTCTTTCATACTAGGATTCGCCTATTACGCCCATCTAAATACACAAATTGATTAACTTGTTTTGAGGCCATTTTTAAGCCTCAAATTGAATCGAAAAAATAGCTATATTTAGCTATACTTATATCCTCTAAATAGCTACAATTTTAGCTTAAATCCCATTCCTCTAAAGTAGTAGCAACTACTATTTATTACTCTATTCCTTCCGTTATCTAGGTTACCTATCTCTCTATTTGAATTGTTAGTTTATTCCTATTAATTAGCTGGCGTAAGGCGCTATTTGGTGATGCCTTTGTGAATATATTAGTAGGGTTATTTTTATTATTTACCTAGCGGATTTTAGCGAGCTTGCGACGTTTATATAACTAATATAGGGCTATGATATCTATTATAAGTCGTTTTTTCTTTGTAGTGCTAAGCTTCACTAAATACTTATATAAAGAGTATAAGTTAGTATATATGATAGTGGGGATGGGGTTATTAGTGCCTAGCTTAGTAGTAACCTAATGAAGGGTTGAAGCGATTGCGAAGGCTAAGTCGGCACTAGCGACTATAGTATAGATTTCGGAGGCTAATACACTGCGGGTGATATACTTGCACTTAGTCGAACTATAATAGATAATATTGCTATAAATAGTGAAGGTAGCATTATCTGTGGTTTCATTAGCTAGTATAATAATATATTCCAACTACGAAGTAAGGTCCTTATTATTTATAAAAGAACTATCTATGAATATAAAGAGTTTTATAGTTAGTAGGGATAGCATAATAAAGATTAAGCTGCGATTGAGGTTATTGCTAAGCTATTTGAGGCGCTTATTAAGGGTAGCGATATCCTTATTATTGGGGTCCTGGCGTTGGGCAGCTGTGGATAGGTTGAAATAAGCCTTAGGTTAGTAAATAGAGGCGATATATGCCTCTCTAGCGCGCTGCTTAATATATTTCTACTTATTAAGATTGTTTACTAACTTGATCTTAGTACCTTGGCCCTTCTGCTAAAGAATAATAGCTCTATTAGTAGTTAAGGAGATAGTTCTATTATTAAAGGTAATAGGGGTCTAAATAATGAGATTTTCCTTGGGTTTAGCTATAAATTTAGCCTTCTGGAGCTCTTCTTCTTTAGAGGCAGAAAAGGGTGCTATACTAAGGCTAATTATATTATTAGTTTATATTCTAATAATTATAAAGTGAGGGCTTAAGGTATTAGTAATAAGGAGATATAGGTTAAAAGTAGAGCTTATTATTAAAGCTTATTATGATAATAGGTATTATAGGTGGCCTACTAATAGGTACTAGCTTTAGTAATACTATATAGGGGTTTAATAACCTTTATAATAGTACTAGGGGGGTATTAATTACGAATGTAATTAAGAAGATAGGCATAAACGTTATGAGTAAGGGTTATTTGCAACTATATGTACGCCTGGGTAATATCCCTGATCTAAATTAAATAATTAGGGCTAAGGGATGGGGTAATAGCAAGCAGAAGATAGATACTATAGCGCTAAATAGTTAGCAATTAGGTTAAAATCCTATGCTTTTTAGCGTCATTTATACTATAAATAATAAGGTGAAACTTCTCAAAGGGGGTTATAGTTTTATTCTTGATTTTATTAACTATTTGGGACCTAAAAAGGCGCCTATATCGCTTAGTTAGGTTGAAGACTTTAAAACGGAAGACTTCTCGCTTAAGAAGAGTATTAATCTTCTTTTCGCGGGACTTTTGGAAGGGGGGTCTATTAATAATAAGTTTGCCCAATTTGCAGAGGGCTAGTGAGAGCTCCTAATTAGCTTTCTCTTTAGTAGAGATAAATATTATAGGGTTATTAATTTCTTGCTTAAATATACCTAAAAACGCAAAGTTTATAGCAATTAGGCTTTTTTAGGGTCTTCCTTAATACTAGGGTGGAGGGGTGGGGTTAGTAGGAGGAGTAGCTATATTAGGGCCTTTAGGGTCTTCTTTAGGGTTAGGGTTAATATGGAAGGGTTTGATAGTAGTAGAGGGGAAATCTCAGGCACTATGAGGTAGTTAGATAGTAACTATTTTGCTTAAAATAGCGATTAGGTAGAAGGGGCCCTACTATCTATCTTTTTTACAATATACTCTTATAAGTAACTATAGCGGTAGTTAGATAACTTTATTAGTACTAGGCCTATTGCGGGCGCCTAGCGCATTAGCAACCTTATGTTTGGCGTGTTCTTTGCGCAGGTTATCTATAGCGGCATTAATAGCTTTAGTGCGGGCTGTAATATCTGGCGAAGGGGTTAAATTGTAGCTAATATGTGGGTAGGCGCTAAAAACGAGAAGAGTTAGAATAAAGCTATTAGGGCTAGTAGTATTATTAGTAGCCTTAATAGCTATCTAAAGGGCTAGGTTAAGTTTAGCGTGGGGTAGTTCTTATTAAATAATAGTAAAAGCGCGTTAAAGAGGGCCATAATATCGCTCCATTTTACTGATCCTATGGTGGGCCTTAATAGGTATAACTTTAACTATAATAGCTATAGATTTTACGTTATTTTTAAATATTTTAGTAGCGAAGTTTAATCTAGCGTTAGTAATAATATAATTAGGGGGTCCTTAGTAGATATAAATCTAGTAAAGATAAAGAGTCTCCTAGGTTGTTTTAGCAGATAAATTGGGAAGGAAGTAAGCGGCATTAAACCTAATAGTAGTATTAATAACGTGTAGGATAGCTTTGCCCTTAAGATATATAATATTGCAGACAATTTCATAGTTAAAATAGCAGTTATCTTTAAGCAAAAATTTGAATCTCTAAGGGGCTCTAGCATTTAATTAATAGCGTTCGCAGACCTTTGTTAACTACTTAATAGCTGCTATTTGAATGGGATAATAGCTAGCATAGCTTAAAAGGGCTGCTAACTTAGTGATAGAGGGATGGCTAAAATAGTGATAGAGATGCTAAAGCTTAATATCTATTAAATAGCGGGTTTAGGCAAAGACTTCCTCCTTATTAAGCAATAGCTAAGCGTAACCTTATTTATATATAACTAGGGTAGCGATATTACCTTAAAATAGATAATTATAAAGGTTATCAAAATAGATACCTATTTAATCTATATCGCTTAAATATAATAGAAAAGAGGTATTTACTAGCATAATATGAAATACTATACTACTAAATATAGTATTAACTGCAATAATGCTAAAAGAGTCCTTAAATAGGCTATCTCTAAAGCATACTCTTATTTAGCTAGTATTTGCTATATTAACTAAAATAGGTTAAATATGCTATAAGGTAATAACTTGCTATTAGCTAGTAGTAGAGACTCCTACTACGCCTGAATCCAGTATAATACCCTAAAAAACTTCTTTAGAGTATTGGCTGTTAAGCATAAATAATTAGTAGGGGGTAGAGGTTCTAGGCAAAATAAGCTAGGTAGAGGATATAATAGAGGAAGATACTATAGGGTTAATAGTTAGGTTAATACCTATAACTACGTGAAAAGTGGCTTGATTTAGTAGTGATTTAACTAATTTGTTACTATTAATAGTAAAGGAGGTCTTAGTAATAAAAGCTGTGAATTTATGGGAAGAGGAAGAAGAAGGGTTTAAGGGCTCTAAATCCTGGGGATCCTACTAGAAGAAGTGCTCAACCTCGGTATTAGTGTTATATTCGCCTTTAGGTTTGTTGTTACCCTCGAATTAGAGAAGGAAGGTAATAAAATCGTCTTTAGTGATATTTTATAAGTGCTTAGTATACTTATTCTTAAAGTTATTATATTCCTTATCTCTTTTTTCTTTTAAGTGCTTCTATAAGCAATATTTAGGCTTATAATAAATCTAGTATTTTTAACCTTAGTAGCAGCTGAATAACTTGGGGCGAAATTGTTAATAGTTTTAGCGGTATCTACTGCTATTACCCTTGCGAAAGTTACCTCAACTACTTTAGAAGTATTAATTAGTATATATAGCGTTAGATTTAATAGGTGTAGCCTTATTATGTGCTTTATTTATAGTAAATTGGGTAGTGAGGCTTTAATTTATGCGAGAGGCTATACTAACTGCTAAATAAAGGGAATTATATAGATCTTAGAGGTTTAAAGGGTGCTAATATAGCATAAGCTTACACTTTTAAACTCCTTGGCAGGCACTTCGGATCTTGTGATAAAGTGGCTTATTGCTATTATTATATTCCTTACTAAGGGCTGGTTTGATAGTGGATAGGGTCTTAAATAGGATTTTGAGGTTCTTAGCGATAGATTTCTCAGGGTTTTTATATATGAGGTTAGGCAATGTGGTATTATCCTAAAGGTCCTTATTAGTGATATGAAATTCCTCAGTTTTAAAGTACTCCTTTATCTAAGTAACTATTTTATGGTAGAGGGGCTAGAGATAAATAGGGGTAATATGCTAAAAGTAGTACTCTTAAGTATCTCCCTTTAGTATAAGGGAGAAAGCTTTAGCATACTGTTATGTATTAATGCTAGCTTTAGCGTAATGATCCTTGAAAACTAGTAATTTAGACTCTAAAACGTCTAACTTGCTGCTATTATACTTAAGGTTATTGTTGTTATAGAACTTAGTGAGACTCTTAAGTTAATATGAGGTGGGGGCGTTATTAGAAAGGGGTAGGGGCTAGCGGTTAGGAGGGGGCTAGCATTAGTTGCGTGAAGGAGGGTTCTAATTAGTTGATTTGCTAAAATTAGGGTTAAAATTAATATCTTAGGTATTATTCTTGTAGTTTTAGCTGGGCAAAAATGGTAGCGGGTAGTTATGCTGAATAGGTTGAGGCTGAATAGGCTGAGAAGAGGATAGTTGGGCAGGGGGCTGTTATGTGGATGAAATATACTTGACTGAGGGCTTTTGGGTAGGGGTAGTAGTAGGGGCAGTGGGTTTGATAGTATGAAATGTGAGCTTAAGTGGCTGGGTTAAGTTGTTATAGAAGTCCTGATTATGCTTGTATCTCGTGATGAGGGTGGGAAAGAGCGATTTGATGGAGTTGAAGTCCTTCTCGGTCTATAGGTGGTATTTGGCCTCTTTGGTGGCGATGGTGAGGTTATCTCTTATCTGGCGGTTGTTGTATTGGATGAAGACTCTGTTGATAATAAGGACCTTTTGTAGGGCCTTGGAGGTGATAGGATCTATGTATTTGAAAATCTTGATGACGTCTTGGAAGTCTTTGCTGTAGTTAGCCTATAGTTAGCGACCTTAGAGTCCTAATTTGAGGTATTGGCTAGTATAATAGGCGGCGTAGCTGGCGATTTTGGCAGGGTCTTGCTCCTTGGGGTTGAAGTCTCTAACTTGGCTATAGGTGTCTGGGTTGATGATATCTGCGAAGTCCTGGGGGATTGGGATAGTGGACTGATGTTGAGGGGTAGGGCTCTTGATTTGCTGAGGGGATGGTGCTGTAGGGGAAGGGGTAGGGGAGGTATTGTTATTGTTGGCTATTGTAGGATAAGACTACGTTTAGAAGTTGGGGGTAAAAGGGTTTATAGGCTGATATTAGCGTCTCATATATGGGTTATCTACTCTAAGCTGTAGCTTTGGGGCTGTAATCTGTATGTTAGACGACTTGTGGATGCTGCTACTGATCTTCTTCTTACTGATGGACCTTCCTGTAGTTGATGGACCTTTCTGTAGTCTTCTTAAGTAGGGCTTCCTGAAAAGGGCACTTCCCGTGAGGGGCTTCCTGAAGAGGGCACTTCCCGTGAGGGGCTTCCTGAAAAGGGGATCTTGTCTTCCTGAAGAGGGGATTGTTGAGAGTCTTGAGGGGTTTGTTGAAGGTCTTGATTGAGAAGTGGTCTTTTGGAAGAAGGGATTTGATGGATGGATAGTGGGATATAAGAAGAGGGGTTTGTGATTAAGTAATTTGAGCAGTCTTAAAAGACTTAGCTGGGCTGTTTTGCTAGTGAAAAATAGGTGCTATTAATAAGTTGATTAATAGTACTGCTAGACTTTTGCTACTAGTGAGGTATTGTTTCCCTGAAGGTACTGATACCCCGCTGAAACCTAAATTCGGTTGATATTATAATAAGAGTGTAATGTGGGAAGGATTAAGAAGACTTGGTAGGCTGGTAGGCTGATAACGCCTCGAATATGGGTTGACTACCCTAGGCTGCAGCTTTGGGGCGTAGTCCGTTTGTTAGGCGAATTACTGCTGATGGACTTACTGTTGGTCTTCTGAAAGGGCAGGAGGGGG